>OZ023163.1:31549365-31611865 GCA_963678695.2 Diplodus puntazzo
TTATTAAATTAATGTTTGGGAATTTAGCCTATTAAAATCTGAAAAGATCACAGTCCTATTAACCAAGTTTTATCCTCAAAGCAGGTTATTTAAAAGTATTTGTTTTCACGATCAACTAGTTGGGATAAGGTAACGAATTTGTTTCAATGGGTTCAAGCACAGGGAGAGTTCTTCACAAATTTAGATGTCTTCCTATAGTTTCAATAGCAGCTGGTGTTATTTTCATAATTTGGGACGCTTCGTCCATTTAAACAGCAGAGGGAGCTATTTCTTTTAATTGGATGTTTTTACCAAGACTGAGCGACAGGGGCGCTTATCATTACTTCTTGACCGAGTTGAGCAACAATAGAAGAAGTCAGGGCGGGACTCTTAGCTCCACCCACTGGTATACCCCCCTAGGAATGCGGAGGTTCAGCTCAGTGTGGCCTAGTCTCTGAAAGGGGTCACTTCCTGACGCTTATACAAGTTTGCAGCAGCAGCGGCAGAGTTACACTTTTTCACACAATGGCGGCCCTTGGCACGGCGGCCATAAAGGCTTGCTTTTCACAAGCAGTTTTCTAACACTTCAGAAAACCTTTTGAACGGCGAACAGTATTTCATTCATTTACTGTATTTTCGCAATATGGGCTGATGGGAGAGTTTTCTTCGTCTCCGTAATACAGCCAAAATACACTGTCTTTCTGACAGGATTGTTGCCACAGCAACCAATCTTGATACTGTCAAGAGTATCTTTGAAAAACCTCTGACTGCTTTCACAGCTGTGGCCCGCCTTAGTTAGCTAGGCTAATTTGGGTCACGTGAGGCTCCAGGCAAATTAAATATCTGTTGGAGTATCGCAACGGATATTAATTAAATCCCGGGAATAAGTGTAATTTCCTGGTACAACGCAGCGAAATAAGACTTATCCAAATCGATTATTTGAAAGTGTACAGTGACACTTATGCATGCAAATTAGTCAGACCTGGTACAACGCAGGATCTGAACAAAACAATAATGCGCGGTGACTTTAAACGGCCTTTCAACTCACAGATCTGGTTACAACGCAGAATCTGGTTAATTCCAACATGCAGCGATGTTGGAGAGCTCTTAATCATTCATGAACAACTCAGCATTTATGCATATTAATTTCGTTTCGAACAGCGCAATCGCGGCTCCGCGGAGTTTATGCTCACACACAATTCAGGTTATATATGCAGTTAAGGATATAAAGTTACGTATCGTATTAATTCCTCAGTGGACAGCCAAATGGTATTAAAACAGCATGGGTTTTGATTATTTCAACCAATGTTTTATTTGTGCACATTCACTTAATGCGGGAAAGCATGGTTTTAGGTGGCCTCACACGGACGGCACCATATAAATATGTAGGAGACAATACCTTGATAGTAATGTGATAATTAATGACTGGTAATTAATTACACCTTATATTTCATATGTTATACGGGGCACCACCCTTTTATTGATTTTATCCAGACAATGAAAAGGGTCATTTGTCTAGAACCACCTTACGGTTGGAATATCAATGTTAATCAGTCTGTTAAATTTCAAATTTATATTTGATCTCCTATTCTGAAGCAGTGAATTCTTTCCACGATCCCATCGATTTCCCACTTCAAATTAAACGTGCACAAACAACGACATAAGATTAGATATGTTTATTAACTAAATAAATGCAGGTTAAATGGCATGAGATAATAATAAAACAAGTGACAAAGTAACAGAAACTTATGAGTATTTGTGAATGAATTATTGAATAGATGGATTCCTGACGATGGTGGATTTTTACGTGCGGACCGTTAAATTCGCTACGGGATTAATTTATGACGAGATTATATGAGAGATGTTTTGAATTCGCGATATATATATTTGAAGCTTTCACAAACACCAACTCTGATTGCATTCAGGTATGACTCTCGTAGTGTGTGGAGTTTTCAGCCTACTTTGTTGAAGAGTAGATTTCCCCCACTCGGATTTTATCAGTCAGCTCCGTCTCAGCCTGGATGCAGATGTAGAGGCGGTGTAGCCACTGGATGATGACGAGGCGGCTTTCCCGATGACGTCGTTTTACCGGCACAGCGGGGATTCCGTTTGAAGGCTCCGGGCCTGTCGGCTTCAGAACCGCCGGAACTCGATGCCGTCTCAGGTCGAGCGTCCTATGCCCAGCGAAGTGTCTCGCTTGAGATCGTTGGAGGCAATACGGGCGAAGTTGGCTGACAATTCTTTCGACTGCAGGTTATCTTTCTTCACGGTTTCTTGAGCAGCTAAACTGCACCGACTTTGTAGTGGTAAAGCACTTATCAGAGTCTCGGCAGAATTGGTGATGCGGTCGCTCCGAATATATATTAACTTGACTTCTTGCGCACAATAACTGGGAAAGAAACGCCGGCCGGACGAACTTTACCTATTACTAAGTACAAGAAAACAAAAATGACTTATTCGGCTTGAATACGATTCATTAACGATACAAAATAATACAAAAAGAATAAATTTCGTTCTTGCTTGGATTTCAAAAGGAGATCTTTTCAAAATAAAAGCGCGTCTCACTTGAAGAGCAGTCTTTAAGTGTCTCAGATCTCCGGAGATTTCTAAGTCTTGGAACTTCAAAAATCTAGCAAAGTACAAAAGTAAATGGAAAAATAACGAAGTTACGCGCAAAAAGAAAAATCAAAAGACGAAGAAAAACACCACGAATTTTAAGAGTAAGAGTGTTAAAAAAAAACAAGAGAGATAAGAGAATAAGAGCAAAGACATACGAGTTAAGAGATATAAGAGAAAGATCAGCGATAAGAGAGCGATAAGAGAGAGATCAGCGGGCTGCATGAGCCTTTTAAGATGTTTAAATCGAGGGCGGAACCGTCAGTCAGGTCACTTCCTCCGGTGACGTCACAGCTCATGTTACCGACTTCTTACTTGTTAAATCAAACTAAGGGTTTGGTAAGTGTTCGAAATCGGCTTGACTATATGCTGAAATCCACCATGGTCTCACATTAACATTCGTTATAAGAATGTACAATATACAGAAACACAATTGAAATTGCCTAATATGCAAAAGAGAAATGATTGGTTATACTACAACACAAACACAGGCAAGCGCGTTTCAGAGGCACTGATGGCTTAAACATATTTCATACATTGACAACTTATATCACAAAGGCCTGTATTAAGGTAAAAAGAAAGTCTAAATACTTATAATAGATCACATTCCGTTAGTATTGGCCTTTGAAGATTGTACCAAAACTTACCAGGAGGTGGCACTGTGGCTCCATCAGGAACTCAGACATTAAAATTTAACAATTGGGGTTAGAGTTAGAATCACATCTAGAAAATAAGAAACATATCAAAGTGTAGGTCTGTTCCTGCTGATGAAGAATATATTATGGAAGAAAGAGTGAGGCTAAAGCTTAGCATGTTTTTGGGTTAGGACAAAATCAGGACTCTCTCTCCACTTTCCTGTTGGTATAGAAATATTTACGGCCAGTTTTTATGGCCTCTGATTTCACGGTATCAGGGGGGAAGTCATACGCTGATAGTTATCCTTAATACATAGCTCTTGTGTTTGACAGGAAGTCCGGTAAAAACATATTTAGTCCACAGATAGGCCTTTGTTCAAAAGCCCCCTAGTTGTAGTGTAAGAGGTGATTGAAAGTCATGGGTTTGAGAGTTAATAGAAGGGGGAAGGAGGCACACTGCTGGGTTGAGTGTCGTAACATATGAAATGACCTCTTAATGATACATTCAAAGAGTGGGCCCAACCATTTGGTGACAAGCTGGTTAAAACAAACAATAAAACCTGATGTTGTCCAGTGACTGAATTGACTCTGAATTGTAAACAGTCCATGTGAAGAAAAGCAGGTACTGATATATCCAGATGTTAAGGAGGCCTCTCCAAGCCTTACTGTCCAGGGCCTTTACAATAGGCTCTATTAAGATCAGGGGATGAAAGGGGTGACATAAGGGTCAGGCCTTCCCCGCGGAGGAGAAATCAGGAGGTTATCTGTTGGCTCTTCTCGAGAGCTCAGCAGACCGTTCTTCTCGCAGGCAAACATGTTTATTGCTATATCACATGCTGCTTTGTCAATAGTAAAGTGTCAAGAAGTAGGAAGGGAGGTGATGAAAAGTCCCAGACCACTCCAACATGGCAGGGAGTAGAAGAGAGGGGAGATGGACACATGTATGTAACTCTCACCTCCTGTGGTGAGAGAAGGGCAAGACAATGGCTGGTTCCTACATAGGTGTGCAACGTTTGTCAAATCAGGGATCCAATATAAAGTCTGCGAGTATGAACTATCTCTTGAATGTCTAATAGTTGAAGTGTGGAGTCACCAGGGCAAATTAAGTTTAGTTCATTTTTATAATCCCTGTAAACCTTTAGGCTTGGCTGAACTTGAGGAGCTAATAAATAAGATTTCTTGCCCTCTCATTTGGGTAGGTGATTTTAACGCCCATAACCCTTTGTGGGGAAGTCAGGTAAGGGATGGGAATGGTGCTGTGGTTGAAGAATTGTTAGATAACTGTAGGTTAGTAGTTATGAATGATAGCAGGCCAACTCGATTTGACATAAATGCTCTCAAAATGTCTTGTCTTGATTTAACTATTGCATCTTCAACCCTAGCACGAGTAGGGGAGTGGGATGTACTGGGTAGTGAGTGGGATTCAATGGGTAGTGACCATTTTTCAGTCTTAAGTCTAGTTACGTAACGTGGCCATGATTTGCATAAACCCCGCCCTGCTGCAGAAGTGGTATAAATACGTGCAGCGCATCAGCTTCAGCGGTTCTCCCACTCGCTCTCCAGTCTTGGATAGCATTGCTTACAATAGTTTGCAGCTAGCTAACCAGCCAACCAGTCAGCTAAACAGTCACATTTCCTCCTCATCGCTCCTGCATCTTTCCTGGATGCCACAGTGTGCAGGGTGATGGCGCTGTTAGCTTATTTAAGTTTCCTTCAGATGACAACATAAAGAAATGGTGGATCGATTTTGTCAAGAGGAGTTAACTTTACTGTGGGGAGTTAAACACCACCACCAACACCGTCTCTGCAGTGTCCACTTCACCCCTGATCGTTTCAGCAACTGTCACCAGGTAAAGTCTGGATTTCTGCAGAGTCCGTTTAGGCTGGTCACTGGGGCCGAACCGATCCTCTCCGTCCCCGGCTTGCATCCTCTCCTCCCGCCGACAGCAAGTGCCAACGGCCTTATGTGGCCGCCCCCGGCCCCCCTCGACCCGCTGATGGCGCGTGCTACCGGCCTTATGTGGCCGCAGCCGACCCTCTCCGTCCTGCTGACGGCGGGTCCCACCGGCATAATGTTGCTGCGCCGCTGCAGCCGACACTCTCCGCCCAGCTGACAGCGGGTCCCACCGGCATAATGTTGCTGCGCCGCCGCAGCCAACACTCTCCGTCCCGCTGACAGCGGGTCCCACCGGCATAATGTTGCTGCGCCGCCGCAGCCAACACTCTCCGTCCCGCTGACAGCGGGTCCCACCGGCATAATGTGGCCGCGCCGCCGCAGCCAACACTCTCCGCCCAGCTGACAGCGGGTCCCACCGGCATAATGTTGTTGCGCCGCTGCAGCCAACACTCTCCGTCCCGCTGACGGCGGGTGCCACCGACATAATGTTGTTGCGCCGCTGCAGCCAACACTCTCCGTCCCGCTGACGGCGGGTCCCTCCGGCGGTATGTGGAGCATTATTGGTGAGCCGTCCCAGTGTGAACGGATAATCCGGAGGCGCGGAGCGAGGGCGTGTCGGTCTGACAGTCTGATAACTGCACAGGTCCCTCACTCAACTAAATACAGAGAAATGTCCCACAAAGCAACGTTACAGGACCGGACAAAAATATAGTAACTGTAACCGTCTTTAGCAAATATTATGAGGAAAACAAATACCGCAGCTGTATGTGGAGAAGCGTCCGTCCTCCTGTCCGTCCTCCGCCTGTCCTCCCGACTCCTCATCACATTTCTGCTCAGGAAACAGCGTCTGTCACCGGCAAAGACTTTAACTCACCGAGTGTTTGTGATGAAAATAAATCACCCGCGACTGCCAGCCCTCCTGACTGAGACTTCAGCGAACTTTCCCCCAGAAAACAGCCTCCGTCCCCGCGAGTGACAGAGCCAGACAGCGTCCTGTTTACTGATGGGGATTATGTATAATTATGCAATTTAGCGCGAAAATCTTCACTCCGTCACTGTCCAGGATGTTTGGTGGGTCAGAATCTAGATCACTACACATTATAACAGCATCCATATGATTACAAACTGTCCGCGGGTTTAGGTAGACAAGGGGAACACCTTCAGGGAACACCTGGGGAAACACCGATGTCATTAACATGACGTGTACCGTCACCGTCACTGCAACCGTCCTGCCGACAACAGGTGCTCTCATCCCCGCCACCGGCCAGACTTTAGATTCTCTGTCCGAGCCCGACCTGGTCGTCATCCCGGTCGTTATCGCCATCAGCCAGGGAACGGTCGGACGCTCGTCACCGCCAGAGACGGACGCTTTTTTTTTTTTTTTTTTACAAGATCGCTGCAGCCCACAAACACCCACTGTAAAGCAGCTAACATTGAGGATGAGTATAGCGTCGCAGCGCCGCTGTTCCACCGTCTGGGGAGAACCCTGGTTAATGTGTCGCCCGGCCGGCTCGGACACAACGTGCACGGGCAATTAAATGTATTTTGCTGAAGGTGCAAATCCTGAAGGTGATTTTACATCGTGCATCCTGTTATGTCCATGTAATGTTAGCAGATGTTATTGCATTTAATCATGACATGATTTGGCCTGAGTCCCTGAGTCCCGAGTCCATCTGACAGCACAATGATAATCCACATATTATATATATATTATTATATTATTTTTTTTACAATTCCATGTAGGGGGCTCCCAAAGGCTCGAGTAGTTGTTCCGTGGTGGAATAGTGATTGTGATAAAGAAAGAAAACAAGCTTTTAAGCTTTTGAGCAGTAACCCTACTCAGAATAACAGTATAAATTTCAAACGCTGTAGGGCAAAGGCAAGGAAAATAATAAAAGATGCTAAAATAAAGTGTTGGAGGGATTTCTGTGGGACCCTGGGACCGGATGCCCCTGTTGGGCAGGTCTGGTCAGGGATTCATAAAATGTCTGGGAAAATGGTGAGATCACCATAGGCGGCGGGTGTGCCTGACGTTTGGGAAGGCTGCCTGATCACACAGCGCAAGGATGAAACTGCTGATCATTAAATATATAATTAACTATATGCAATAGTCTCCGTCAGTAGCGTAACATCATGGTGATGGGCCCCGGTGCAAATATTTTTTTTTGTGCCCCTAAACACAAGCGCATGCTCGTGCGCACTGCACGGCACACACACACACACACACACACACACACACACACACACACACACACAAACACACACACACACACACACACACACGCACACACACGCACAGCCACTCAAGAGAACTGCTATTGCAGGGGTAGACTGGTCATCGGGAGTGCCGGGATTTTTCCCGGTGGGCCGATCAATAATGGGCCGATGGACGGCCGTTTTTTATTTTATTTTATTTTACTTTATTTATTTATGTATTTATTACTTTTTATATTCTGATACATAACCGCCGGTTCCAAATAAATGTCGGGACTAATTTATATATATTTTTTTAAATAAAGGAAAGAGACGCAACCTCTGACACTGCACGTTTTTCTTCTTCGCCTTTTTCACGCAGTGTGCTGCTTTCTGTCAGTCAGTATCACACTGATGATCGCCATGGCTCCGGTGCAGCAAAAAAAATAAAAAGTACGACTTGAAATTCAAACTTTCTGTCGTAAAATATGCAGAGGAAAACTCAGGAGAAGCAGCCGCTAGATGTTTCTTTGTCGACCAGAAGAGAGTGAGAGAAACGGAGCTGCAGCGTCTGTCCGAGGAGGACAGCAGCAGGGCCAGGCTGCCTGCTGGAGGGAGGAAGAAGGCTAGCGAGGAGCCTGAGATAAACATGCGGGGATGAGTTATCAGCAAACGGGCACGCCATGAGAGAGTGTCCCGCAAAATGATCAGGGCGATGGCGAAACAAATGTACGCCACCGTGAGTGACAGCAGAGATGAGGAGTTTGCAGCGAGTGCTGGTTGGCTGAATCGTTTCCTCCGCTGCAACAACTTCACCTGCAGAAGGATGCCAGAGTATTCACAGAGAAGCTGGCGAATTAATCCCGGATTTTTGAGAGGAAGGAATTAAACACCTGTACCAAATTGCCGCCTGGTCTGTTCAGTGATTGAAGCAAATAAACGGTAATAATAAAAATTCCGGATTCCAGTCGGTGTGGCTGGCCGCTTTTGAAATATTTTCATTCGGTTTTTCCTTCTGTTTAAAAAAGGATCGGATATCCATGTTGGATTTCAAAAATCACGCGTCAAAGCGACAGCGGGTGTTGACTGGCTCTTTTTGACTGTCGCCATGGCAACACGTTCTCATATTTGTCAACATTGTGACCGCTGCAGACAACCTCACACACACTGAGGTTGTGCTGCAGCTGCGGCCCGTTCATAATAGGAAATCATGTATAATAATATGCACACATTATGTGCATATTATTATACATGATTTTCACAATTTGCCTGCATAAAATTTGGGAAGGCTCAGCCTTCCCTAGCCTCCATTACCCGCCGCCCATGGAGGTCACTAATGCCAGCCCTGTCTGATGGAAGAAGTGAAGCAGTCAATAATATGGAAAAAGCAAATATGTGTGTCAAAGTTTTTCAAGAGGTACATAATTCCAAGTCTTTAGGGGATTATGGTTTGCTGAGGAGGGAAGACATCTTGAGAACTGAAGGGTGGAAGTTAAATGTTGTATCTTCAGAAAATGAATTTTTTAATGTATTCTTCTCTATGAAGGAGCTTAAGCAAGCAATTCAAGCAGGAGCTAAGACCACTCCTGGCCAAGATAGTATCAGTTATGAATTGCTTTAACATTTAGATGATGTAGCTTTGGAGGAAGTTCTGGCTTTGTATAAATGTGTGGGAGACAGGTGTTTTACCTAAGGTATGGAAACATGCTGTTGTGGTTCCTGTTCTGAAACCAGGGAAAGACCCCTCTTGCCCGTCGTCATATCGGCCTATAGCTTTAACAGCCGTTTTATGCAAAGTAATGGAAAGGAACAAATAGGTTGGTTTATTTCCTTGAAACTAAAGATTTGTTTGTGAATTATCAGAATGGGTTTAGAGTTGGAAGAAATACTATGGATTCCATTGCAGATCATAGATCAAGATGTTAAAAAGGCCATTATTAACAAAGAAGGAGTAATTGCTGTGTTTTTAGATATTGAAAAGGCGTATGATTCTATGTGGAAGGAGGGGTTGCTAATTAAGCTTCATGATGCAGGTGTTAAAGGTAGGATGTTTTATTGGATTAAGGATTTTCTTAACAAAAGATCTATTCAAGTTAAAATTGGGGGAGATCTCTCTGAGACTGTAAACATTATAAATGGAACTCCACAAGGATCAGTCATTAGTCCTGTCCTCTTCAGTATAATGATTAACGATATATTTTCAAGAGTTCCTAATCATTTTGGGAAGTCTCTGTTTGCAGATGATGGGGCTGTCTGGAAGAGGGGGAGGAACTTGCATGTTCTTTTTCATCAGATGCAAAAGGCTCTGGACCAGGTTGTTCAGTGGGCTAATGATTGGGGCTTTAGTGGAAAGAGTCAAAGAGTTTAAGTTTCTCGGTCTATGGATGGATGAAAGACTAACATGGAAAAGCCATATAGAGAAAGTTGTATGTAAGTGTGAAAATGTGATTAATATCCTTCGATGTCTCGCTGGGAGTGACTGGGGTGCTGATCGAGATACTCTAACTATGATTTATCGCGCTATGATTAGATCTATTCTGGATTATGGGTGTGTGGTTTTTGGTTCAGCTGCCAAATCTGTAATATGTAAACTAGACCAGGTTCAGGCTAAGGCCTTGAGAGTCTGTAATAGTGCCTTTAGGACGACTCCTATTCCTGCTCTACTTATTGAAATGAGAGAATTACCACTGGAAATCAGGAGGAAAAAGTTAGGGCTCCATTACTGGGCTAAGTTGAGTTGCCCAAGTTATAATTCTGCCTCAAGGTGTCTGCTAGAAAGTTCCTGGGAGTTTTCGGGAAATGGAAAGAAGCTACATTTTTTACATTGTATAAAACAGTTGGCGGGGGATTTTGGAGTAGAATGTCAGAGAATGGCTGGGCATGTGTGGTCTCCTGTCCCGCCTTGGTTTCTTCCTGAACCTGAGGTTTTGCTGTCGCTCCTCGAAGAAGGGAGAAATAGTCAGTGTAAAGATGTGAAAATGATCCTGAATCAGTTTAAAGGATTCATGAAAATTTTTACTGATGGATCAAAGGATCCTGTCTCGGGGAAAACTGGGGCTGGGATTTTTGTTGCAGATGAGAATCTTCAATTCAGCATTCGCTCATCAGACAATTTATCTGTATTTTCAGCTGAACTGATGGCAATTTTAAAAGCTTTGGAGTGGATAGAACAAAATAAGCCTCAGAACAATGTTATTTGTTCAGATTCTGCTGCCGCTTTGGTGGCTCTAGAAGTAGGCTCCTCTAGTACCCGCCCAGATCTGGTAATGGAGATTCTGTGTTGTCTCTTAAAAATTGAAAGTTTAGGGTGCTATGTGTGCTTTATGTGGGTGCCTGGACACTTCGGGTAGAGGGAAATGAAGTTGCTGACAGGTTGGCTAGAGAGTCATTGTCTAAAGAAAATATACAATTGAATGTCATGATGGGAAAGAGTGAATGTGTGAGTATCTGTAATAAAAAACTTGAGTTGCAGTGGCAGAATGAGTGGAACCAGGAGCAGAGGGGAAGGCATTATTTTTGTTTGCAACCCTCAGTAAAGTGTAAAAAATGGAGAAGTATGTTTGGGCGGAAGGATGAAGTTGTTTTAACGAGGCTGAGGCTGGGGCATTGCTGTCTGGCCAGCTGCTTAAAAGTCATAGGTAAGCATGAGAATGGGTTGATTGGGTGTGGAGAATTGGAGACGGTGGTGCATGTGCTTCTTTCTTGTAACCTATATTCCAGTCAGAGACGACAGCTGTTTATAGACCTGTATGATCTGGGTCTGAAAAATCAGACTCCTTTGGGAGGGCAGTATTAAAATTTCTGCACTCTGCTGGATTATATGTGAAAATTTAGTTAAGTAGTTCTGGTTATGACCAGTGGAGGGCAGCATTTCGCTGGATAGCGTACAGCCTGCCGGAATTCAAGAAGAAGAAGAAGAAGAACCTGAACCTTTCATAGATGAACAAACAAAAAGTAAACACGGAAGTTAATGCAATCCAGATGTGTCTCTGTGTGATTACATAAATAAATAGGATTATACTTTATTACATGGTGTCAGAAGACAAAAAATGGAACAATTAAAGCCTCCGAATAGTCTGTGCTTCGAGGGAAATCTGGCAGAAAACTGGCGAACGTGGATTCAAAAGTTTGAACTCTATCTCATCGCGACTGGCATCAAAGAGAAGAGTGAGAAGGTGAAATGTGCGACATTCATTCATGTTGTTGGAGATGAAGCGATAAAGGTTTTTAATACCATGGACTTTAATGAAGATGTGGATGGTTTTAACAGACTTAAGGACATGTTTAGAGACTACTGTAAGCCAGGAAGAACATCACGTATCTGAGACACGTGTTCTTTACCCGAGTCCAAGGGCCGAATGAGACAATAGGCTACGTGCACGTAACTAAGGAGTTCTACTTCCGCCGCCTTGAGTGTGCGCTCGATCATTTCAGGTTCACTCCGTTGTTACTTCGAGTTTGACCGCAGAAGATGGCATATTTCACCCGTTGTCTACAAGGCCTCCCGAAGATTGACGTGAACGACGTCCACAGGATTGTTGACCACTGTTCACCTGCACCTGGTTGCAAGAGTGAAAAAGGATTTAAACTGTACATATCGAGTTACATCCATAACTTTGAAGGTGAGTAGCGATACAGCAGCTGTTAGCTGCTAGCTCAGCCGTTAGACGAGGACTGGCTAGCAGCTAAGTACTTCTAACCCACATCAACTCGTGTCAATTTACGACATACTTTATTAGTGTTATTAAATACGTTGTGATGTTGAACTGGTTGTGTGTATTTTAATTTGGGTTTTGTATTTTCCCTGTGTCCAAGAAAGATCCAGTGACAGGTGTAGTGTGTGTGAGGGCGTTATGTCAGCCGTCAATGGACGGATCGGAACCACCTCACAGTTTAAGTGTAGGATGAGTGTAGCGTTAAGATAGCGTTAAGATGGTTACCCATGTTCCTGGGTTAATCGTGCTATTTTGGTTCCTTGTTCTAGGTTAACCATGTTCATGTGTTTGGCCATGTTCCCCATTAACGTTAAAAACGACCAGTGAATGCTTAGTGCTACCTTACTACTATATTTTCACTTACAGCAACCAGTGGTGTAGTATAGTTTGCTTTTCCAGGTATGCTGAACATCCCAGCTAGGTGAAACACATAAGATATGTATACAAGTTTATGTAAACCTGCTGAGTCTTGGTTGGTATACTGCAATCTTGGTACTTTCTAAGTAGGGACACTGAGTGTACCTGAAAATCAAATGGACTGCGCCACTGACAACATCAAAAGAAAAAGATTTTTAATCCCTTTAAGAACAGTGTTTGCAAGAAAACAGTTAAATTTTTACTAACTATTTTAACTAACAGTGTGCAGAAAGAAATGGTAGCCCACTTTAGCCTACTTGTGTAATTGGTCCATATAAATATATGAAAAATCAGTTGTGCTACTCTTTTTTTAATATTGTTTTAACATTTTTAACATCTTGTTACAGGTTGGGCTGAAGGATTCAATCCCTGTAGAGCTGGCCCATCACAGCTGTACATGTGTAGCTGGATCAGTGCTGTGTAACCATTGTGTGGCTCTACTTTTCCAGTCTGCACATCATTCTCAGCTTGACATTCCAGTAGTTCCACCAGTGCTGAGCTGTACGGAGAGTGAACAACAGTGGCACAAGCCAAGAACCCTGGCAAGTCTTGGAATAATGTGACTATAATTTCAATACTACATCTACACACACACATCACATAACGCTCATCAACGCTTAAACGCTTAAACTTTGAAAAAAAAACAATGATCTTCAGCGACAAACATACGGAGGTTCCACGGTTGAGAAAATGTAGTGCCAAAGGAAAGGCCGGTCTGACGGCGATGTAAAGCGGTGTGAATTTTCCCTTTACAACATACACTTGAACTGTTACAGATTTTTTTTGGATGAGCCTTGTTTTAGGTGGTTTATTTCGCTTTTTCTCTGGACCCTGTTCACTGCAGTACAAAGCTGAGCGTCTGGCTGTAGCGGCTCTCTACTTCTCCAAACTGAGGCTGCGCTGATCGGTGATTACGGTAGGGAACAGATCAACTATAGATATGTACTTAATATGACCCCACTTCAAAAAACCCGAACTATCCCTTTAAAGGCCTTGTAGATGGGCCAGAACCAGCACACGTAAGAGCAGGGGGTGAAGAGGATGAGCCACAGGAAGGCCATGCTGAAATTGGTCGCCCCACCACCTCTGCACATCCACGCCAGACAGCCTATCAGATTAACAGCCAGTGTGGCAGCATTCACTGTGAACATCACAGAGACATGACAGGCAAAATGGTCTATGGCAGACATCCCACAGGCTGCATTTCTTATAATTCAGCAGGACTGCTGAAGGTGAACCCACAAAGGAGGAAGAGGAGCAGACAGCCATGAAGCAAACAGTCAGATTTCTGCCTGACTCTTATGTTCTCTCCAGTCTTTGACCAGAGGTCCATTTTGGTAATGGTGAAAAGTTGGCTAATGCTCCCAGAAATGGACAAAGGGATTACAGTGTCAAAAAGTTTGTTCTCCTTAACCCGCCTGTGACCGCCCACTTTTTTAACGGCTCCGGTTCCGGAAGTGAATTTGCCATTCAGTAACTCCATTGACGTTTCATAAAATCCTTATATAAAGAGTTTTAGGCCTGGAACCAAGCCAATCAGCTAGCAGATGAATCGTGACCATAAATCATTTAATTCGGCGCAAAAAAATGTTGGAAAACGGAGAAAAAAGCAAAGGTACAAGACTGTGTACATAATCATCGTAAGAGCAAAGCGACTACTCATCCCATAAACCATAGCGAATGTAACAGCGACGTCTCTGATTGGTGGAGCTCGCTGTCACCATGTAAATGTTTACCGAACCCCCTAATTTCATGTTCGGCTGAACCCTTAAAAAACTCTTTTCCTCATCACTAAATGAACGCAGTAGGTCAGAAAGTGAAATCATGGTCGCTCTGTGGTAAACGATCGTAGAGTTCAGTGTTAGCAGTAACTTGCTAACATGAAATTCGCGGGTTTGGTAAACGTTTCCATGGTAACAGCGAGCTCCACCAATCAGAGACGCCGCTGTTGCACTATAGGATTGTGGGTAGTGTAGTACTTTTCCATGACATCGCGAATAAAACATGTTTTTTCTCAAAACAAGATTGATATTATACAGACTTGTGGCTTCTACAGGGTCATATATCATCGTTTGACAATCTGATAGCTCGTGTTCAGTCTACGTTGGATGGTTACGACATTATGGCCAATAATCAAAATCTATATGCAGAATATGAATGGCATTTTCACTTCCGGAACCTCACTGTTGAGCTCTATTAGCCGTTCAACGTGAACTCGCAGCCGCGCAATTGACTGGGTCTCCAGGCAGCATGTGCTGCCATTTGCTCCTTGTTGGAGCGGAAGGCAGGCCTGTGAAGTTTTCCTGGCACAAGGTTGTCCACTCTAAAGCCCTTGTCCACCATCACAGCCATATCAGGGGACAGGAGAGGTATGATGCCAGACAGTCTGAAGAGCTCACGGTCACTGATGGAGCCCCCATAAAGCGCAGAAACAAATGTCAGAGGACCATGTGGTGCCATGCCAATCATGGCCTTGAAGGTACAGTGTGATTTGTAGTGTGAGTACACCTCACTCTGTAGCACAGGTGAGGATGGAGTTTGGCACCGCATCTCTGTGCAGTCAACAATGACCTGAGTGTCTGCATATTACTTGAACTCAGAAGGTAGGTTGGCTGTGATTTCTTCAGGTGTCATCCAGATACACACAGCTCCCAGTAGGCAGTAAAGAAAGTTGGCCCAGGTTGTGATGATTCTGCTGGCTGTTGTCCGATGGATGTTGAACTGGTGGCTCTCTCTGTGTGCATCCAGTTGATAGATAATTAAGAAAAAGAAATAACTCATCTATGGGCAGCAACTTGGTTGATTTGTTTGATGTTCTCTTCTCGGCCAATGCTTCTCTGGCACTTGTCACACGGATCATCCTTGATGTTGCTGGCTCGATGAGCCTCCAGAATGCCATCAGGTGGTCATAAGAATGGAATCTTTCAAACAAAATACACAAAAATAACATTGTTAGTCATTGTAGACTAATTTAGTTACACAAGGTTAATTATCTTACTTTTTACTCTACTACATTTGTTTTACATGAAGAAAATATGAATGATTGAGTCTAAACATCTGACTGAGTGCTGTAGGTAGCACATGTTTGGGTCTAATCATATCATTATGCTAGTCATAAAGTACAGTACTTTTACTTTTGAAATACACTTGAAGGAATATACTCTTGTATGGTGGACTTTTAGTGGAGCAAAATTTTACCATGTGTAGCCCATCTTTACTTTCACTCAATTACAGGACTTGTGTGATTTTTTTGTCCATCACTGTGAATATGGTACAAGACATAAGCTTTCTGCAATTCAAAACACCTTAATTATGACTAACCTGGTATAAAATCGGATGTCCTCGTCCGACCCTGCAAAGCGCTTCAGTCCAAAACAACTCTGCAGCTGGAGAGCCTGAATTTGTTGTTCGAGCTCCTTTACTTTCTGGCGAAGCATATCATTTTCCTCAGCCAACTGATCTGCGATCATTGTTGTTGTAGAAGTAAGACAATAATCATGATCTTGTGCCAGGGTAGCCACCTCCATTTCTTCCTCTGAGTCGATGTCATGGACAGGAGGAGGGCTCTCCGCTCTGGGTCTCTGCTCCCACACGCTCGCCCTCGGTGCCAGTGGTTGAAAATTATTCCAAGAAAAAAGAGAAGGAACGGCCCCTTTCTTCAACCTTCTCAATTTCCCCGGGTTGTTAACAAAATCTTCCTTTTTAAAATGTCTGCTGCAAACACGACTCGTCTTGCTTGGTGTGAAGTCATCCCGTCGTACCCTCACCAACCATTCGGCTCTCACAGACACATCCACCGGAAAGCTATGGAAGCTTATAGTACTATTGTACCTCGACGAATTGGTACAAAGGGGTGCGGTCTTTTTAGCGCGTTGATACGCCAACCGCCTCTCTTTTACACAAAATCCACTCATATTAAAACTTTGTCCATCAAACTGTTACTCAAACTAGCGTCTCCGGAAAATCTCCACAGCAACACGACCTACCGGAAGTAGTCGAGCGTACACTCAAGACAGGGAAGTAAACCGGAAGTTCCATTGTGCTCGTTGCCTATTGATGCCTACGTGACGGACCTAAAGAACAAGGCAAAGGATTGTGAATTTGCGCAGCTGACAGATGAACTGATAAAAGACTGCGTAGTCTGTGGCATAATTAATGACACTGTGAGAGCTAGGCTGCTCAGAGAGACGGATTTAAATCTGACGAAGGATGTGGATATCTGTCGAGCAAGTGAGGTAACGCAAAGTCACATGAAAGCACTACACGAGGATGCAGATGTAGCCATGAATAAGATAAAAGTTACCAAAATGAAGAAAGCCAGTAGCAAGCAGTATGAGACTGATAAAGAGAAGGGAGAGTGCAAGAGGTGTGGCTACTTCCATGAGCCAAAGAAATGTCCAGCATATGGGAAAATATGCAACCTGTGTAAATTAAAGAACCATTTCAGTCGCATGTGCAGATCACAAAAACATCAGTTTAAACCAAGGAAAACTGAGAAAAAAGTACATGAGATAGAACAAGAAGAAGATGATGTCATGTTTATGGGATGTATAGAGATCAGACCAAGTGAGCAAACAGATGCAAAGTTTCAGCTGGATACAGTCTCAACAGTGAACAACAACAGTAAGAAATGGACTCAAAAGCCCAAATTAAACAACACTGTGCTAACTGTAAAGCTTGATACAGGAGCAGAGTGCAACATGCTGTTAGTGAGAGACTTTGAGAGAATCACAAGCAAGGATTCTGTACTACAGAAGTCAGGATGTAAGCTAGTTACTTACTCTGGTCACATGATAGCGACAAAGGGCAAGGCAAAGCTCAAGTGTGATTTCAAAGACAAGGAATATGAGCTGGAATTCCCGATCATAGAGAGAGACTCACCTGCTATCCTTGGAAGAGAATCCTGCACAAAACTAGGACTAATCAGAAGAGTCTACAGTGTAGATAAGAAAGACAATTCTGACATTCTGAGCGAATATGTAGATGTGTTCACTGGTCTACGGTGCGTGCCAGGACTGCACCACATCCAGCTCAATCCAGATTTCACTCCAGTCATTCACCCACCACGGAAAGTGCCAATAGCACTGAAGGACAGAATAAAGGCGGAACTGGATAGGATGGAGGATCTTGGAGTTATTGTAAAGCAGAATGAGCCCACAGACTGGGTGAACAGTATGGTCACTGTGGTGAAGCCCAACAAACTGAGAATCTGCATCGATCCCCAAGATCTCAATAAGGCTATAAAAAGGGAACACTATCCACTATGCACAGTTGAAGAGATCCTCGCATAGATGCCAAATGCAAGGGTTTTCTCTGTAGTGGACGCCAATCATGGCTACTGGCAAGTACAGTTGGACGAGAAGAGTTCCAAGTTATGTACATTTAACACCCTGTATGGACGTTACCGCTTCCTCTGACTTCTCTTTGGACTGTCGTCAGCTCCGGAAGTGTTTCAGAAGTGCATTGCACAGAGACTGGAAGGCTTGGAGGGAGTTGTGAACATAGTGGATGATATCTTAGTGTGGGGTGAAGACGAGGAACAGCATGACAGGAGTCTGAGAGCGTTGATGGACAGGATCAGGAGCATCAACCTGAAGTTAAACAAAGACAAATGTAAGATCAGAAGGACAGAGATCACATACGTTGGCCACATTTTGTCCGTGGAGGGAGTGAAACCAGACCAGGAGAAGGTCAGAGCTATACAGGACATGCCCGAACCAGAAGACAAGGCAGGTCTACTGAGGTTTTTAGGGATGCTTCAGCATCTGGCAAAGTTTGTCCCAAACCTCTCTGACGTGAGTGCGCCCTGGAAACTGGAAACTCCTGAAGGGTGACGTAGCTTGGCATTGGGAGGCTGAGCAGCAGAAAAGCTTTGAAAAGCTGAAGATGCTTGTGAGCAAAGCCCCGGTGCTCAGGTATTATGATGTGGAGGACATAACACTGTCTGTCGACGCAAGCTCTGAAGGTCTGGGAGCAGTGTTAATCCAGGATGGACAGCCGGTGGCCTATGGCTCAAGAGCGCTGACTGACTGTCCGAAGAGGTACGCACAAATTGAAAACGAACTTTTGGCGATTGTGTATGGGTGTGAGAAGTTCAAACAATATGTTTATGGCAAGACTGTGCACGTTGAAACAGACCACAAACCTTTAGAGACTGTGTTTAAGAAATCACTCCAAAAGGCTTCACCAAGACTCCAGAGGATGCTGATGAGCCTCCAACCTTATGATTTGCGGGTCAGCTACAAGCCTGGTTTGGAGCTCTACATCGCAGACACACTGAGTCGAGCTTACCTGAAAGAGAATCCAGAGCAACTCCTGGAGGATGAACTACAGGTCCATCTACTACTGAACTGAACTAAACTGAACACATTCAGAACACAAACAGCGGCTGATGAGGAATTGCAGATGGTCATGGATGTGGTCCAAGCAGGATGGCCAGCAGAAATATGACATGTACCAGCAGACATCAGCAAATATTGGACATTCAGAGAGGAACTTACATGTTTTGATGGGCTACTCTTCAAGAACATGCGACTTGTCGTTCCAAGTTGCTTGAGAGCAGACATGCTTTCAAAAAGGCGAGAGACGTCATGTTCTGGCCCAACATGGCTAAGGAGATTGAAGATATTGTAATGAAGTGTGCTGTCTGTAACACATTCAGGCGGAGCAACACTAAAGAGCCACTCATCTGCCATTACATTCCAGAGAGAGCCTGGGCAAAGGTTGGAGTAGATATGTTCCATTATGAGCAAGGTGATTATCTGCTATGTGTGGACTACTATTCAAAGTTTCCTGAAATTGCTAAACTCACTGGGACGACCAGCCGACATGTGGTGACAGCCCTCAAATCGATGATTGCAAGACATGGCATTCCAAACGAGGTCATTGTCAGACAATGGTCCACAATTCTCAAGTGCTGAGTTCAGGACATCCACAGAGGGCTGGGAGTTTGTACACACTACATCCAGCCCGGGATACCCCCAGTCGAATGGACAAAGTGAGCGAGCAATACAGACAGTCAAGAACTTACTGAAGAAAGCACAGTAAGTTCCTGAAAACTAAACTGCCAACATCAGCACAGCTGCTGAAACCACAGCTGTATGACAATGTTCACCACAGCATCAAGGAGAGGCAGCTGAAACAAAAGCAGTACTTTGACAGAGGAGCAAGACGGTTACCGCTTCTGATGGAAGGAGAGAAGGTGAGAGTAAGAGTCAAAGATAAATGGCAACCAGCAGTTGTCGTGAGAAGACATGACAACCCCAGGTTGGTGATAGTCCAAACTCCAGATGGAAACACCTACAGGAGAAATCGGTGACACCTGCTGAAAACCAGAGGAATGACTTTTCCACAATCACGCTCTGTAGATGTGGAGGACTGTTATCCAGTCACCAATAGACTTGCAGAGACTTATAGGCCCATGCCATCACATGCACAGTCACCAGTGACATCACCACTGAAAGGGACTGTGACACCAACTGTGAACAGAGAAGAACCAGTTAAAAGGTCAAGGTGTGGCAGGCCAATTAGGACACCAAAACGTTATTCTCAGTGATAAGCAGCATTTAATGCTGTACAATTGAGTACAATTTCACTTGAGAAAGCATTTTTGACTGAAATACAGCTTAGTGTATCATTAAGGCAAAAACGAGCTTCTAGCGCTCTGAAAAGCATAATTTGGCCAGAAAACATTTCTGACTGAAATGAATGACAGAACAACTGAAACCATGTTTAGATACTGTAATCATGTAAAGTTGAGATACTTTGAGTACAATTTCACCTGAGGGAGCATTTTTGGCTGAAATAAAGCTTAGTCTACTGTAACTTGTAAAAACAAGCTTCTACCCAGCTAGCAGTGAATGTTCCCACAACATTGGCTAACATTCCCTACAAGTTCTTATTATATTTTTAAAACAACATTTTTATGTTCAAAGAACATTTTAAAGAATTTTATCATTTCAAATAATGTTCCTATAACGTTAAATGTTAAGAATGGAAGCATGTTTTAGTGTAACATTCTGAAGATATTTTGGTGATGTTGTTGAAGTAACAGATTATAGAATGTTCCTCCGTAAAACATTCCCATAATGTTACAAATAGCAAAGGAAGAACAATCTTAAGGCAACATTTAGAAAATGTTTTTGGCATGTTTTTAAGGCCTCCAATTACAGAACGTTTTTTATAAAACTTTCCCACTATGTTATACGATAACAAGGGAAAGAACATTCTGTAAGCAACACTTGGAAAATAGTTTTGGGATGTTATTAACGCCTCAGTTCACAAAAAATGTTTCTACAACATTCCTGTAATATGATATGTTAACAAAGGTAGAACATTTTGTCTGCAACATTCTGAGAATGTTTTGGTGACGTTGTTCAGTTAACAGATTATAGAATGTTCTTCTTTAAAACATTCCCACAATGTTAGATGATAACAAAAGAAAAATATTCGCAAGCAACACTCTGTTTTCAGAGTTTGGCATGTCTTTAAGGCCTACAATTATAGAAACATAATAAAACATTCCCGCAATGTTACACAATATCAACGGAAGAACATTGTCAAAGCAACATGCAGAAAAATGTTTTGAAACCTCGGATCACAGAAAAGACCATTCTAAAACGTTCCTGAAATATGATATGTTAATAAAGGAAGAATGTTTTAGGTGTAACATTCTTGGGATTTTTTGGGGATGTTATTAAGGCCTCAGATTACATAACTTTTTTTATGAAATGTTTCTGTATTGTGATATGTTCACAAATGAATAACATTCTCACTGCAATACTCTGGGGATGTTTCGGGGACATTGTTTTATAAATAATTCCCACAATAGTACATGATCACAAAGGAACAACATTCTCACTGCAACATTCAGAAAATCTTTTATGGATGTTATTAAGGCTTCAGATTACAGAATGTTTTTTTTATAAAAAGTTTCTGTAATGTGATATGTTAACAAAGGAAGGACATTCTCAAAGCAACATTTGGAAAATGTTTTGGGAATGTTTTTAAGGCCTTAGAACACAGAGGACAGAACTTTTTTTTTATAAAATGTCATAAATCCATGCCAGCTACAGGGAAGCAGGCTAAGTTACCTCAGAAAAGCCAATGCACGCCAAGACACGACCAAACACACCACAATGATGTCGCTAATTCATCCATACTCCCAGCCATCCCAGGGCTGATAAACTGGCCAATTGCCGTTTGCAATTGACTTCATCAGCTACAAAGCAACTAATGCCAGATCCATGCTGTCTGGCCACTGGCTGCTCGCTCCTGTGCAAGGTCCCTGTCTGCAGTTGCCCTAATGGCCATCAGTCACTGCATGAAAAGTGGGATTTTCGTCAGTATGCAGCACTGTAAATTGTCGTGGAATTTAGGTTTGCGACTGCATGCGGCAATTTGCAGGCAACACCGAAAACTGCCGTGAATTGTCGGAAACTGACGTGGGGCTTTAACATGTAAATGAAAATGCTGTGAGCTATACAAATGCACATCAGGGTAGCAGGGAGAGTTTTACCCCAGGTGACATTTTTCTAAAAGGTATTAACTTCATTTTTAGAAAAACTCTGGTATAAATAGATGAGGCTCAGTATAGCCTAATTATAGACCCTTATATTTTAGCTTGAATTGATTTATTTAATGAAAGTATGCCGGATTAATTACTGTGTATGTCATTAGCAATGGCCAATGTTATGTCAAAAGATTTTTTTTTCTCTCTCTCTCTCTCTCTCTCTCTCTCTCTCTCCTGGGAACAAGTTAAAGATAAGACGCCAGTTGTTAAGAAGTTAAAAATTGCATGAAATATTTTGAGATGAACTAAGATATTAAAATGTATGTATGTAGAAAGTATTTCTATAATTTCATGGGTTCTGAATGTGTGAGAGTTCATGACCTTTAAGAGTTTTTACACTTCAGGGTTGACCGGAGCGTTAGTGACGAGGAAGAAGGAGCAGAGAGTTAATGGCGTCGAGCAGCTAACAGTGGGCAATGGCTGTGTCAAAATTCAGGGGCAGCATCCTTCAAGGACCCATCCTTCACCGCCAGCAAAGGCAGGGTCCTTCAGAGAGACCTGCAGGCAGCGTCAGCCTGTTGTGAAATTGGACGGTCTACCCTTCGCAGCATTTCCTGGTTGCGCGATGATCCCGCCCCTACCCGTACGTCACTATTTATGCAGCCCAGGTCCGCAAAAATGACAAGAAGAGTAATGTTTGACTGTCAGATCTGTTCGAGCTTCAAGAATTCCTGATTTTCTTTTTAATCCTTCTCCAGAGGAAGAGGAGAAGCGGCTGGTTTATCTCCGGCTGAGAGGACCGTGGAGAGGTAAACCTGTTATTGATCCCACAGTAACATGGGCGTAATTTATGGTATGGACGGTATGGACATGTCCATACCACTTTTAGAATGACGCAGAATTGTCCCAACCACTTTTTCACAAATCGCGTTTACATAAAATAGCCTACTGTACCCTAGGCCAGTGGTTCTCAACCTTTTTGAGTCGCGACCCCCAATTTAACATGCACTGCTGTCCGCCGGATAAAGCGCTGTCCGCGGTGCTGAAACAACGCCCGATCAATCAATCAATCAACGTCGCATTTACAAATCCGACAAACACTTATGATCACACTTCAGCTATTAGTTTCTTTATCATCTTATTTTGAAACATTTTTGGATTTTTTGAAAAACATAAAGCAGCATCAAGAGGAACTTTTCACGTGAGTAACAACCCATCATATTGCTGGTAGTTGAGCCGGTTAAAATGTAAACAAATAACGCAAACTTTGTTTTTCTTTTTAATGAAATAAAACGATAACCAGCGCGTGCTAATTATGAAGCCTGAACAAAACACACTGGGGAGAAAAACAGCCCATGTTTCATTTTAAACATCTATGTTGCT
Organism: Diplodus puntazzo; assembly: GCA_963678695.2. NCBI lineage: Eukaryota > Metazoa > Chordata > Actinopteri > Spariformes > Sparidae > Diplodus > Diplodus puntazzo. Next base: position 31,572,712 of record OZ023163.1, read on the forward strand.
GAGAGCTTAAACATGAAAAAGAACGTCATAACATTTTGTCATAACAACAATTTAAGACTATCAATCGCACATTACCATATGTCATTAGGCCAGGACCCGACTGTACTGAGAGACTGTGACTGAGAGGTGTGTCTCTCTCTCTCTCTCTCTCTCTCTCTCTCTCTCTCTCTCTCTCTCTCTCTCTCCCTTAAACGTCACTTTAAATCAGACATTGGAAACAAAAAAAAAGAGACCGCGCTGGAGATGCTGGACCCGCTCAATTTCGGTGATGAATCGCCTTTACTGCCATGTTTTGCAGTTCCATATTTTTCTCGCAAATTTCGGATTTACAAAGAAATCGAAGACGAATGACTCTGAGGAGCAGCAAGAGGCGAGTTCTTCGGCAGATACTAGCTTGAGGACCGACACCACCGCTGCACCTGCGGGGACTGCTGCCGGTGTAAGCCAACCAACAGCCGCCCCGGGGTGACCATGATACAGGACGAGCCAGCAAAATCAGCCATTTTCTTCTAAACACATTAAACAGGTCATAAATGTGTTTACTTAAAACATGTAAAAGCCATTCGACCACTTAGAATTTAATTTTGGAGCTAGGCTCACAAACTGTTTTTCAACATTTCTGTGTTCAGGATTTAATGGGCGGGTCAGAAGGTAGCGTGGCCATGATTTGCATAAACCCCGCCCTGCTGCAGAAGTGGTATAAATACGTGCAGCGCATCAGCTTCAGCGGTTCTCCCACTCGCTCTCCAGTCTTGGATAGCATTGCTTACAATAGTTTGCAGCTAGCTAACCAGCCAACAGTCAGCTAAACAGTCATGTCTCCTCCACATCGCTCCTGCACCTTTCCTGGATGCCACAGTGTGCAGGGTGACGGCGCTGTTAGCTTATTTAAGTTTCCTTCAGATGACAACATAAAGAAATGGTGGATCGATTTTGTCAAGAGGAGCTAACGTTACTGTGGGGAGTTAAACATCACCACCAACACCGTCTCTGCAGTGTCCACTTTACCCCTGATCGTATCAGCAACTGTCACCAGGTAAAGTCTGGATTTCTGCAGAGTCCATTGACGCTGGTCACTGGGGCCGAACCGATCCTCTCCGTCCTCCGTTTCTGCTCAGAAGACAGCGTTTGTCACCGGCAAAGATTTTAATTCACCGAGTGTTTGTGACTAAAATAAATCAGCCGCGACCCCCAGCCCTCCTGACCGAGACTTCAGGGAACTTTCCCCCAGAAAACAGCCTCCATCCCCCAAGGTGACAGAGTCAGACAGAGTCCTGTTTACTGATGGTGATTATGGGTCAGGATCTCAATCACTACACATTATAACAGCATCCATATGATAACTGTCCATGGGTTTAGATAGACAAAGGGAACACCTGGGGAACACCTGGAGAAACACCAATGTCACTCTTTAGGAGCCCCCCACGCGCGCATGGGCGTGGCTCCAGCGCCTCTAACTGACACGCCCCCAGCGTTTCACAGCAGAGAGAAGAGCTTGTTTTTCCAGGATTTTGAGACCTAATTTTATATACTTGGCAATTTTTTTAATCTTTCAAATTTGGCTCAGTGGTCAATGACACATGTTTCTGTGGTATGACAAACTCATAACACAAATTTTTTGCCGCTTTACACGGACTTTAAGTAAAAGTAAAGTACACAAAAAAACGACTCAATTACAGTAAGTAGAGTAACTGTAAGTCGTTACTTTCCACCCCTGGAGTGTTACACGTGTCTTCATATTAAACCTGAGAGCAGCTGTCTGTTTCTCATGATGAGGCTACAGCACAGAGGCCCTTTGGTCCGCTGTGTGACTCCATCCTGACCACAGCAGCACAGGAGTGCGGCACTGACAGTGACAGCACTGCCGCTTGCCGCCTCCGCCCCTCTCCGATGCTCGTCCGATGCAACCCGAGCGTTTCCGAAAAGTAACTCGTGGTCTCATCCCATTGGCGGGTCGCTGGTCCAATGAGCCTCGGCCATCTGTGCAGGGCTTGTCGCTGTTGAAATCGTCAGGTTCCACTTGCAGCAGGATTTATTAGCTGATTCCTCCTCAGACCTGTCCTCCTCTGCTGCCCTGCTCCGGACATAAGCTGCCGACATGAAGCTTCCAGCGGCGCTTCTGCTGGTTTTAACATCGACAGCTGTCACTGTTCATGCCACCGTTTACTTCCAGGAACAGTTTATGGATGGAGGTACAGTTCAGCTGATTCTCTCCTCCCGACCTTTGTATGAGAGATTGTCACTCACCTGTATCATAAGCTAGTTTATCTGTTATATGTGGCCTTTAATGAAATGTCGGTTTTATAATAACCTCACGGAATTCATTGAACCGATCACCTCATGTCTATTAGTCAAGGGAGAGCTATTAGCTAAGGAACAGTGGCTGAAGGAACGTTACAGTTCCTAGAGCCTCGGGAAAGCCACTGATCTGGTGGGGTAATCTGATAAATGAAAGTTGTCTGGAGCAATGCGAACACAAATACTTGTGGCTATGTGAGTCCAACTCTTCTTTCACTTTTGATATTGAGCTGAGCTGTAGTGGTTCCAGATCAGCAGCAGCCACTACTGCCTGCCTGCCTGTCTGTCTGTCTTCTGTAAGCCCACACACAGCACAGAGAGGGACCTGTCACACATATACCACATATATAACATGGTGACAGATAGGCTATTGATAATATTATATGGTGATATGACATAATTGTCGTAATTCTCTGAACTCAGCACACTGCTCAGCTTGTTCTAATACTTGCCTTTACACACTTAGTCATTTGAATCCACATTACGGGTGATTACTGATAAACTGGCTCTACAAACTATTATTATAGTTATTAAAATTAATTATTAAAAATCAAGGAGACCGAAAACTGATATTTGGGGACTGATAGTCATTTGTAGTAAAAATAAAAAATCGTTGACGACATTTCTAACAACCAGTGATAAAATAAACCTAAGTACTGTTATTAACCACAATTTTGAGGCACTATCTGAAATTTTCTGAAAAAGCTGCATTTATCATTAAGTCCTCTTGTTGCCGTGTCATGCTGTAAATGTGGTACAGAAATGTGAAGTATGCATCTAAGAAACAGGGCAATTTACGTATGTAATGGTTTAGTAATATTATATCCGGGGGTCGACCGCTGTGTTTCTTTTGTTGATACTGATTATGAGTCATCAAGGAGACCAATATTTGGAACCAATACACATTTGCAGGAAATTAAAAGCTTATTTTCATTTTTTTTTTAAAGTGATGAATGTAACTAAGTACTATTTACTTATGTACCGTACTTAACCCATTTAGACCGGAATACACATTTGTGCGTCGTTCAGCTGTCACGTCATTTCTCGAGGCATTTAACAAATTTCAAGCAACATGATTGGAATGATTGATCAAAATACGCTAGCGCGTGTCGCTAGTTTTGATCTGTCTCCCGCGGGAAAAGAAAAAAAAAGTTCTGCGCTGCCGCCGGCAAAATATTGATTGATTGAATATTGAGACGGAAAGTTTGTGAATTGAAGATGGCTAATGATATACTAGTGAGGGGAGTGATTTGGAGGTGGAGAATAGTGTGGAGTCTGAATCTGACGAGGAGGTGCCTGCCGATCCGATCACCAGAGATCAGTGGGTAAATATTATGTTTGACAGTGACGGTGATGAAGATGACGAAGAGTTCCGCGGCTTCCACAACGGCTGGACCAGGGAACCGGCGGAGTTCGTGTTCAGGGTGAAATCCTCGTACAACAGACAGTCACCAGTCACCCCTGTCGCGGTTTTCGGCCGTTATTTCACAGTCACGGAAACCAACCGCTACGCGAGTCTTGGGAGTGCAACACTGTGAGGGGTGTTAGTAAGCTTATTTCCCTCGCAGTGTTGTCAGCTGTACCCTGTGTACTCTACGTTTACATGTACACACACCACATTATGATGGCTTTTATTTATTTTGAAGTTTGAAGTTGTTTGAAGTTGTTTCATCTACTTTCTATAATATATAGTTCAGTTATCCTATGTTGTCTATTGTCTGTCTGTTGTATCTGTAAATATTTATTATACATTTTTGACGATAAATTGATATTTTTGCTATTCATTATTGATTTATTAAATTTTATTCACAACATGTATTTTTTTTAAGTATTTTAAATAAAATCCACACTTGTAAGCTTTCCAATGTTTTTTATTTCATATTTTTATCTGCAACAGAGCCTGAGAAAAGCATTTTTTAGTAGGCGATGGTAATTTTTTTACACTTGCCATGGAATGCTCAGGCTATAGGGTGCATTTTCAGCAGGCGTTTTAGGTCTAAATGGGTTAATGAATATTTTGAGGACACAGACAGAAAGAAGCTGCATTTGAGCTAAAGTAGCACATTTTCAAATAAACTCATTTGGCAAGTAGACAATAAGGCAAAGCGCCAACACACAAAACTGCTGAATATGTGCCCTACTAATGGGTCCTTCCCTCACTGTGAGCTAACAGGCTGTCAGTAACCAGTTGAGTTGGTTTGCTGTGTTTCAGATGGATGGATGAGCCGATGGGTCGAGTCGAAGCACAGCTCAGGCTACGGTCAGTGGAAACTGAGCACTGGAAAGTTCTACGGTGACGCTGAGGCCGATAAAGGTATTTTTCATTCTGTCCCTGAGACAGCTGATACAACTGGATTTGTCTGAAATGGCTGAATTTGCATATCTCCAATACTTGCAGATGGTGTCTTATCATGCAAATGTAGGTAAAACAGGTTTGTGTATATGAGCTGCTCTCAGTCCAGCCACTCAAAGACAAGGAACTGTCCTTTACAGTATGTCATCAGATTATATCCAGGACTCCCTAAACCCAGCTTTACTCTGGTAATTTGACTGAGCATAAATTAAAGTATGAATAAATAACACCAGGACACATTCTCATCCACACTATTACCAGGTATCCAGACCAGCCAGGATGCACGCTTTTACGCCATCTCAGCCCGCTTTGAGCCCTTTAGCAACGAGGGAAAGCCTCTGGTCATCCAGTTCACCGTCAAGCATGAGCAGAAGATTGACTGCGGAGGCGGCTATGTCAAGATCTTCCCCTCTGACGTTGACCAGAACAACATGCATGGAGACTCCCAGTATCACATCATGTTTGGTGAGTCATGCTTGTCTGAGGCTCTGAAGGATGTTTGGTCTATTTTCCTGACCTGCCATTTTTAAATTCAGCTGTTTCAGATGGCGTCAATACTGTGAGTCCTCTGTGATGTTCGATAATATGACCTTTGTCTCCAGGGCCTGACATCTGTGGATATAGCACAAAGAAGGTTCATGTGATCTTCAACTACAAGGGCCAGAACCACCTCATCAAAAAAGACATCAAGTGCAAGGTCGCTCCTGTGAAAATCTGTTGAATAACGTGGACTTCTGACTTGCGTGGAGATGAATTTAAAGATTCTGTCTCACTCTAAATTGCGCGTATCCCCTCTATGCAGGATGACGAGCTGACCAACATGTACACACTCATTCTGAATGCAGACCAGACATATGAGGTACGGATCAACAATGAGAAGGTGGAGTCCGGCTCTCTGGAGGATGACTGGGACTTGCTGCCTCAGAAGAAGATCAAGGACCCAGAGGCTAAGAAACCCAGTGACTGGGACGACAGAGCCAAGATCGACGATCCCAGCGACACCAAGCCTGAGGTACAACTTCACTTTTTCATGGTTAACGAGAGAGACCCACGGCACTCTCTCTTGTTAACTGTCTCTGCACTTTCCTGTCATCTCCCTCCTCTCTGTGGTGGACAGCTACAGTGGTGTGCAGAAATGTAACTGGGGCCTCAACTTTTATTAATGGCCAGATAAAGCAGCAGGATAAGAAACCAAACTTACTCAATCTCACATGGTCTGTTTGTCTATCAGTTGATCTCCTGTGCTCGGTGTCAGTGGTATGGACAGTACACACACACACACACACACACACACACACACACACACACACACACACACACACACACACACACACACACACACACACACACACACACACACACACCAATTTAGCCATAGTTCAAGAATTTCACAGCACAAACACAATCCTGTTGCAGACACCATGAGGACATTTTGAGCCTGTTGAAGGACTGAAATATCACATTGCTATTTAATGATGCGCATCATATCCTAACTGTTCTCTCTGCAGGACTGGGACATGCCAGAGACCATCCCTGACCCTGATGCTAAGAAGCCTGATGACTGGGATGAGGACATGGACGGAGAATGGGAACCTCCCATGATTACCAACCCAGAGTATAAGGTGAGACATTTCTACGGCAGATGATTGATCAGCGGTATGTAAGAAGGAATGTTTGGATTGGATCGAATTGGATTTGTTTGGTCAATATTGTGAAGGCCAATCTGTCACATCCAATCACTAGTCCTCAGCCCTCTCATTGTGTTTCTGCAGGGTGAGTGGAAACCCAAACAGATTGACAACCCTGAATACAAGGGAGCCTGGGTTCACCCCGAGATCAACAACCCAGAGTACACTCATGACGCCACCATGTACAAGTTTGATAACATTGGAGTGCTGGGCCTGGATCTGTGGCAGGTAATCATGACTACTCACTTGGTGCCTTCTGATACATACAGACTACTTTCATGTGTGGTAAATATTCAGGATACAGCTGAGCTGAAACAAGATGATAATAGTCACTTATCTGGAATCCCTGAATAAACACTGTTCCTGTGTTTGGTGTCTTTGTTCAGGTTAAATCTGGCACCATCTTTGATAACTTCCTGATCACTGATGATGTCAAAGAAGCAGAGGAGTTTGGACAGCAAACCTGGGGAGCAACTAAGGTAGGCCTTTAATTTTATTTTAATGTTTATTTAACGGGGACGATACATACAACATTGCCACAGAAAATGGGAAAATGTGATGCATATAAGACGTCTAGCTTCAGCTAATTTGCAGTCTTTGTCCCTGGTCAGGCTTTAGAATAGAATAAAATATTCTGAATACAATAAATGTAATTATACAAAGGCAGTGGATAATACAGTGAATAGGTACAAATAAACACAGCTGCAGTTATAAATTTCAGATTAAAACACAAGTTAAATTTAGCATTAAACATTAAATAGAGTGCTGTATGGACAATGACTTGAAAGAAGTTAATGTTCACATTTCTGCTGCTGCTTGAGCCAAAGTTTAACTTTCACACTAAACGTTTTTAATTCCGTTTGGGATTTAATTTCTGGTGGTAAAGAATTCCATAGGTGTATACCTTGCACTGAGAGAGATGATTGGCCAAATGTTGTCCTGCATCTTCGAACTTTACAGTTTTGCTTAGTTATGCTCCTTGTCATTGTCTTACAGTTGTCTGTCTTTTTAAAATCTGAGACACCGCTTGTGGGGCCAGTCCATTTATGCACTTAAAGACAACTTTCACAAAAGAGAATTTTATAAAATTGAAAAAAGTCAACAAATTATATTTCTCAATAATTTTGCAATGGTGCCATTTTTGTGGCTTCTGGTCTAAAATGTTTAAAGCTTGTTTATAGAGTGAGAATAGAGGTCTAGTAGCTGAGTCAGTGGCCTGGCCCCAGGCAGTGATGCAGTAGGACAAATGTGAAAGAACCATGGCATGCAGATATAGATGGGATGCCTTAAAAGAGAGACATGACCTGATAAGTCTAAAGCAGTTCAGACTAGTTTTTACAGTTTTAGGTAGCTTCTTTATATGTGCGTCAAACTTAAGTTGAGGATCTAGAGTTATGCCTAAATATTTAAACTCATTTACCACCTCAATTTCTTTACTACCAATAGTGATGTAAAATGTCTCTAGGGATTTCTTTCTTATTGAGAAGCACATTGATACCATTTTTTTGTGATTAAGTGTTAAGTGATTCCTTTGTAGCCATTCTGAAACAGTAACCATCTGTCTGCTTAAGATCTCTGCAGCTTGACAGGGATTCTTTGCTGAAACATAAAACATTGTGTCATCAGCATACATCTGACATTCAGTGTCTGTACAAATGGTAGGCAAATCATTTATGTATAAGCAAAAAAGAATAGGACCTAAAACTGATCCCTTTGGCAGACCAGTCTTACTGTTCAGAAAAGATGTTTTCACATTCTGTAGGCGAACACACTGTTGTTGATATTCCAAGTATGAGCTAAGCCAACTAACAGCAAGAGCAGAAAAATTAAATTCATGTCTTAATTTACTGACAAGTATCTCATGACTTACAGTGCCAAAGGCTTTCTTCAAGTCCAAAAACACTGCTCCAACCACGCATTTTTTGCGAAATCCTAATTGCTTAGAATGATAAAGCTGATTGTTTTCAAGATAGGTCATTAACTGATTAGCAATGACCAAAGTACTTTTGACATTGATATCGGTCTATAATTACTGGCATTAGTTAATGCACCAGATTTATAAATTGGGGTAATGATAGCCATTTTAAAACTTTGTGGAAATTTCCCTTCTTTAATGGACAAATTTATTAGATGAAGTAATGGGCTTATCAAAACGGCACTATGTTTTTTGCTTGAGTACTGTCTGTAGAGCATACCATGTACTGCACTGTAAATTCTAGATGAAATGAAAAAAACCCAGAACTCAGGAGACTCATCAGAAGTACCCAGAGCAGAGCGACCACTGCATCGCATTCGATACTCTGTATCCACACTGAACCCATTAAACATGTCAGCACACAAACCACGCATTGCCAGCTGTTTGTGGAGATCGGAAAGATGTCGTCACTCAAGTTAAAGATGGGTGACGTTGCTTTCTTATGTTTCTACTCAAACATAGACAGAAAACACAATGTAGCCAACAGAGGGTCGAGAAGGTGTGTTTCCTCACCATAAACTTTCAGTTCCAGCCAGCTGCAACCATATTCCTGTTTCTGTGGTAAAAAGAGACTTGACTTCATGAACCCACCAATCCAGACAGTCATCAGTGCTGCAGTTTGATGAGCTGCCTTAATCTGCTGCCATATCCCAGCATGCCTTGTGTGGCAAATCAGCTGCTTCCTGTGGACAAGGCATGAGTGTTATGTCCCCGCTCAGGTGGCTTGCAGTGTGTCTGTACCATAGAAATGGTTTCCCTCCACTCTGTTGTGTGTGGCATGACAAACGAATGTTGCCTCTCTCTTCCAATGGACCACTGTGAGACATTTTTTCAGAAAAATGCGTATGGTTGGAAATGGCTGAAAAAGAAGAATGTTGTTAGCTTTTTTGAATTGTGCCATAAATGACAGGTTATGCTGTTTGTAAAGTCAAAATACAATTTTCAACTTTCAATTTAAATTTTCGAACATTGATGCTGCTGGTCTGATTGGATAGATTATGTTGTTAGTCATTAGAATTGTCAACTGCAGGTGATGTGAATCAAATGGAGCATGACATTACATTTTGGGAACACCCGTCCTATGATATTATGTATGGTCAACATAACCACCATATGCCAGTTGAACACTGAAACCATGTCTTGTTTGTGCCCCAGGGACCAGAGAAGAGGATGAAGGAGGAGCAGGAGGACATGGAGAGGAAACTGAGGGAGGAGGAAGAGAAGAGCAAGAAGAAGGACACTGAAGGTGAGGAGGAGGAGGAAGACGAGGAGGAGGAGGAGGAAGAAGAGGAGGCAGAGGAAGAGGGCGAGCATGACGAGGAGACAGATGAGGGCGCTGGAACAGAAGATGACGGCGAGGTCAAACAGAAGGATGAGTTGTAGAGGAAAGGACCCTCTGTGTGCTCCCCTGTACAGCTTCAAATGAGCGACTGGACTCTGGCCTTTCTTACAGCAGCCTTTTATTCAGGTGTAGGGGTGGGGGAGGGTGGAAGGTGGGGTCAGGTCCCATTTCTTTTTTTTAAGTGATTCCCTTGCTTTTTTAAGCCTTTAAATTTAAGATGGGAGAAGGGTTTTCATGTTTCTGTGTGTGTGTGTGTGTGTGTGTGTGTGTGTGTGTGTGTGTGTGTGTGTGTGTGTGTGTGTGTGTGTGTGTGTGTGTGTGTGTGTGTGCTTCAGTTGAGACTTTTCTAATTTGATGTGATTTAGTGAATGAGGTGTGTCCCATGGTGTGTGTGTGCTCACTGCAGTTACTCACAGAGTGGTGGGATGTCCAGTGAACTCTGGTGTTTGGTTCATGCACTTTGATTTCGCTTGTGTGTTGTTATACTGTTTGTGATTTAAATGAACCCCTTCATAATTTATTCAGTCATTACATTCATTCACAGTAGACAACTGGTCAGCTCCCAAAGCTCTGACTTTGGACATATGCCCTTGCCTCCTACTGTGTGTGTGTGTGTGTGTGTGTGTGGGTGTGTGTATGTGTGTGTGCGCGCGTGTGTGTGTGAGTGCATGCGTGTGTGTGAGACTGCGCGTGTGTGTGTGAGACTGCGCGTGTGTGTGTGAGACTGCGCGTGTGTGTGTTTGAGACTGCGCGTGTGTGTGTGAGACTGCGCGTGTGTGTGTGAGACTGCGCGTGTGTGTTTGAGACTGCGCGTGTGTGTGTGAGACTGCGCGTGTGTGTGTTTGAGACTGCGCGCGTGTGTGTGAGACTGCGCGTGTGAGACTGCGCGTGTGAGACTGCGCGTGTGTGTGTGAGACTGCGCGCGTGTGTGTGAGACTGCGCATGTGTGTATCTGCATTAGACAAACTGATTTGTCCAATCCTTGTTTTCTCATTGTTCTTAATGAGTGTCTGTCCCATGAGTTTACACTGTTTGAGTTTCAGTGAATAAATTGAAGCTTCTCTCAACAAGCTGACACCTGTTTTCATTCAAACTGTGGATGTTTGAATGTTGTCTGTCTTCTTTCAGTGGGCAGAAGAAGTGTATTGGGTGATAGAATGGTAGTCAAACTAAAAATACACAAATACATTATTTTAATGGGGTAACCTTAACCCCACCCTAACTGTGCAACTTTGAGTATCTACCCATATGACACCTGAATTTGGATACAGATAAGCAAAAAATACTCATTTTGGGGAGCTAGTGCAGTGCCTGTTGTACTCAGGTGATGTGGTTATATGAGGGGTTTCACAGACCCACCATGTTAACCTCAAATTTGTTTACCTCTGCTTCCCCAAGAGATCGTGCTAGAGCAATCACGTGTTAGCTCAGCTTACAGTGCCTTGCAAAAGTATTCACCCCCCTTGAACTTTTCCACATTTTGTCACGTTTTAACCACAAATATAAATGTATTTTATTGGGATTTATGTGACAGACCAACACAAAGTGGTGCATAGTTGTGGAGTGGAAGGAAAAAGATATATGGTTTTCAAACTTTTTTAAAAATAAAAAACAGAAAAGTGTGCTGTGCAAAAGTATTCAGCTCCCTTTACTTTGAAACCCTTAAAGAAAATCCAGTGCAACCAGTTGCCTTCAGAAGTCACCTAATTAGTAAATGGAGTCCAGGTGTGTAATCTAATCTCAGTGTAAATACAGCTGTTCTGTGAAGGCCTCAGAGGTTCGCTAGAGAACATTAGTGAACGAACAGCATCATGAAGCCCAAGGAACACAGCAGACAGGTCAGGGTTAAACGTGTGGAGAAGTTTAAAGCATGGTTAGGATATGAAAACATATCCCAAGCTTTGAACATCTCACAGAGCACTTTTCAATCCATCACCTGAAAATGAAAAGAGTATGGCACAACTGCAAACCTACCAAGACATGGCTGTTCACCTAAACTGACAGGCTGGGCAAGGAGAGCATTGATCAGAGAAGCAGCCAAGAGGCCCACGATAACTCTGGAGGAGCTGAAGAGATCCACAGCTCAGGTGGGAGAATCTGTCCACAGGACAACTATTAGTCATGCACTCCATAAATCAGGCCTTTGTAGAAGAGTGGCAAGAAGAGAGCCATTGTTGAAACAAAGCCATGCAGTTTGCCACGAGCCATGTGGAGGGCACAACAAACATGTGGAGGAAGGTGCTCTGGTCAGATGGGACCAAAATTGAAGTTTTTGGCCTAAATGCAAAACACTATGTGTGGCAGAAAACTAACACTGCACATGACCCTGACCACACCATCATGGAAACATGGTGGTGGCAGCATCATGTTGTGGGGATGCTTTTCTTTAGCAGGGACAGGGAAGCTGAACTGAGTTGATGGGAAGATGGATGGAGCCAAATACAGGACAATCTTGGAAGAAAACCTGTTAGAGTCTGCAAAAGACTTGAGACTGGGGCGGAGGTTCACCTTCGAGCAGGACAACGGCCATTAACATCCAGCCAGAGCTACGATGGAATGGTTTAGATCAAAGCATATCCATGTGTTAGAATGGCCCAGTAAAAGTCCAGACCTAAATCAACTTAAGAATCTCTGGCAAGACTTGAAAATTGCTGTTCACAGACACTCTCCATCCAGTCAGACTAAGCTTGAGCTATTTTACAAGGAAGACTGGGCAAATATTTCTCTCGATGTCTCTAGATGTGCATCGCTGGTAGAGACTTACCCCGAAAGACTTGCAGCTGTCATAGCAGCAAAGTGGTTCTACAACATATTGACTCAGGGTGGCTGAATACTTTTGCACACCACACTTTTCTGTTTTTTATTTGTAAAAAAAGTCACATAAAACATAAAATCTCTATAAAAAACATTTACGTTTGTGGTTAAAACGTGACAAAATGTGGAAAAGTTCAAGGGGGGTGAATACTTTTGCAAGCCACTGTAAATCTGCAAAGAAAAGTGCTGAGGTCACACCCCTGCACATAGCAGTGGTCACTGTTTATTCCAGATTTTTTAATATTGAATGTGAATGAGATCCCAAACTGACTTGAAAAGAAGCAATTTACACCCTTGCTGTGCGGTCGAGTTGTGCACCTGTTTCAGATGAGCTGCATGCTAGCACTTTTAACTTAGCAATTACAGTGAAGATTTCATCTTAAAAAATGTGTAAACCTGACTTTCCAGTTTTAATGTGTAAGGAGGTTGACATCAAATATTTTGTTTCCTCCTCCCACTTTCTCACTCTTTCAAAGGGGTAAAGGAAAATCACGGCATCATTTTTATTGACAATTATCAAGTCAAACTCCATGCAAACAGTGCAGGCATGAGCTGAGATTCAGCAGCAACAGCTGCAAAACAGCTGCCACGCAGCACACAAGCATCTAGTGTGGACCATGGGTAAGTTGAATATTAAGCATGTAGGGTTGCAGTGGTGTATTGGTCTCAGGGTACACTGTGAATAAACAGTGTCAGTTATCAAATCGTGGGATATCAGGTATTGTTAGATTGTAAAAATAGTCGTTATCTGGAGCCCTAATACCTTGTACATTTACTCATCCATGGTATTAAATTCTACTCTTATATTAGTGTTATTAAAAATATATATATGTATTTCAAGTTTATATCAAGTTTTGTTTCTGTCAGGACAGAATAATTTATGAAGTTATGATAAAGTGTTTAACAAAAAAAAACCTTCAGTTTTAATCAGTTAGGGAGTGACTTTAACTGATTATAATTATGATATGTGTGTAATACTGGGATACAGTGGCACTGTCATATTCTGAGATGGATGTCCCTAAAGCCTGTATTTGTCAGGCTGCTTGTTTGAATAGTGTCAGTATCAGAATACCTACAGTACATACAAATATGTGATATGGTTCAAAAATGACACAAATAGATGATAAAGGGTGAATCCATCCATTCTTAATGCAGATGCAGAAAGAAGAATAGAATAGAATTACTTTACTGATCCCAGACTGGAAGCCCTTAGGCACTTTATGCTGTGCTGTCCACCAGAGCATCTTATATTCTTGGCTTTGCCACTTGGCACATGTCTATGATAGTGCCATAGTCCAAGGTGAGGATAGGTATTTGTGTGTGTGTTTTTTATATGCGGCTCTGGAGGAGCTTTGAAATGTCTTAGAAAAATAATACTGATGATGTCATAGCGATGCTATCTGATTGAAGGACTCTATTGGTTGAATTATGGACAACATAGAAACCTGTGTTTTTTCTGTTATAAATACGTCACATGATTTGCTCAATAAATTATCTGCATATTTGCTTGTATTGTAAAAGTAGTAAAATTGTGAGTCAGTGCAAAAAAGACTCTGTTGTTCTTGGAACCTACTGGACCTATACAAGGGAATAAATATCAGGATATCCCTGACAACTCCTACAGCACTGATTCCTAAGAAGTTGGAAAAAAAACAGAATGCGATAATGTCCAATTCTTAATTGCTGGACTAGCCCTTTAATGGACTAATATTCCCTTCAGATGGCGTCTACTTTGACGCACTGATCTCAGGTTGAATATTTCTACAGTCTGTGGTAGTGACTGTTCCCCCTCAGATTACTGATTTTACTTTTGTTGGTTTCTGATACATTTCTAAATGCTAGAGGAGCATTACTGCTTTAATACACCTGTTTTTTCTGCTTTTATTATTTTGCTACGGTTCAAGTTTGGGCCTAGAACCACTCATGTTGACATGGTCGCGCTTCTTACCGACGGCAGCTGACAGCGGCACCATGCAGTGCCCCGCCTCCAGCAGTAGATGGCGCCGCCGCCCAGCCCGCTCCGCAGCACTGAGACAGCTGAGTCACACACACATTCAGACCCACGTAAACAGGCACTGTGCGAGAAACAGCGGCTTCAGTCGGGAAATTACCGTGAAAACAGTGAATCCGGACCCAAGCTCCCTCTGACAGCGCGTTGAAAGATGCTGACGATAACACTGAAGACCCTCCAACAGCAGACCTTTAAAATAGAAATAGAAGCAGAACTGACGGTGAGTGAGGTAAACGGCGCTGAAGTTAACACGGTCAGGCCGGGAGGGCTGGCACACAGACTGAAGCAGCTGGGACAGTTAGCTAATGTTCAGACATGGCTGCTCACATTGGTGAAGGACAGGCGAGTTATTTGTCTTATTTGAAAAAGTAACGTTCCGTCAATGTGACAGATATGCGGTCAGACAAGTTTGCATTTGTTCAGGATCCTACTGTGACTGAGTTCATGTGAGGTAACGTGAACGTAGCTATAGTTAACTCGTGTGAGACCGGAAATTTCACTTCAATGTAAAAGCGTCCCATCCTGAAGTAAATTATAAGCTTTCTTAATATTACATGTGAAATGAATGCTTTCACCAAAGTTATGTTTACATTTACTATTGTACTCGGTAATTATACAAAGTCTGTATTCCGGCGGTTGTTTTGACTTTTTTCTATCTAAATGTCAGGCCGTTAAAGGACGTGAGAGTGTATTCCAATACGGCCTGTTACATTTGAAAACGCCAGCCGGAAATAGTTTTCATACTGACTTCAGTTTGAAGTGTTTGACTTGTGTCGGCTGAATGACGATGCAATATTTCAAACTTCCCATCTGTTAATGTGATAATGGGTAAACTGGATGGAGAAAATGAAAGAGTGTTTGATAGAGAAACGAACAAAGCGTCTTCTCACCGTACAGTAACATGGAGGAGTTTATACTGAATCCCCAGTCACATCCCTCCTCTGTGTCACAGCTCATTTATTGTGTCCCTGACATCAGTCTGCACCGCTCTGATAGTAAACTAGCTGCCTAGTTGTTCTGCCACTCAAAGTTACTGTAGGCTGTGACAGTACAGTTGAATTTTACCTGATAGAACCTCATGTAAAACACAAGCACACAGCATGAATGAAATGTTCTGTTTTTTCTCTGATCCATTCCTAGTTACACAGGAAACTACAAATATGTTACAAATATGTCTAAATGTTATTTGGTAAATTTGGTGTAGTCTCGTGCTGAGCCTCTGTAATTTTCAGTGACACAGAAGTTCCATTCACACAGCCGTTTGCATGCGGGGATCCTGCGCCAATTCTCCGCACCCTCCTCTGTGTGAAAGTTTCAGATGCGGCAAGGGGTGAAATTTCGCTCCGGCGCTGATCCGCCTCTGGAGGTAGCATCAGGGCCGCATTATTGGTGAACCGAACCAGTAGCCCTTTTTACACAGCCTCTCCGCATTATCTCCGGAGCAGTGGTTCACACAGAACGAAGCATCTCTGCTGTACCGCCGTGTATTTCCACTGGATATGTGTCCTCTGTGTTACGGCTCCGATCTGGTTTTGCTCTGCCGTCCGGCAATCCCCACTGGTTGCGTTTTGAGTCCGCCACGGCACAGTACAGCAGCTGGCATTGCGGGGCCCAGGAGTTCCTGTGATAATCACACGATCACTCGCTACCATAGTTATAGGTCTGTGTTATAAAAACAACAACATGAAGTGTTTCCGACCGAAGGATTAGCAGATTTGTCTCTTTTTTTAGATTTGTGTGCTGCTGTCAACACGACCTTTTACTTTGAAAAGTAACCGGATGTTGTTTGTTATTTCGGCGCTTGACTTCCTGTCTGTTTGGTGCTAAATTCAGCTGAATTGCTGCGTCGTGCTCCGGCATCCGCCAGAAATAGAAGTCCTGCGTATCTGCTCCGGAGGGCTCCGGACTGCCGGAGCAGGGACGGAGCTGATACGCAGCGCAGCGGACCTGGTGGAAATTAACACATAGACTAAAGTGAAACCTATCAGCTCCGCTGGTGTGGCAGAGACGTAACGCAGCGGACACGTATCCAGTGGAAATTGGCCGTTAAATCACACAGAAAGCCGGCGCTGCAGCTCCTAAAGAGGCGTGACGGTACATGTCATGATGATGACGTCGGTGTTTCCCAGGTGTTCCCCCTGTTAATCTGAACCGCAGTCAGTTTATAATCATATGGATGCTTATATGATGTCTAGTGATTGAGATCCTGACCCCAGAAACATCCTAGAAAGTGACAAAGTTGCATTTTTTGTGCTAAATTACATAATTACATAATCACCATCAGTAAACTGGACGCTGTCTGACTCTGTCACTCGCGGGGATGGAGGCTGTTTTCTGGGGAAAGTTCCCTGAAGTCTCAGTCGGGAGGGCTGACGGTCGCGGTGATTTATTTTCATCACAAACACTCGGTGAGTTCAAGTTTTTTGCTGGTGACAGACACTGTTTTTCGAGCAGAAATGTGACGAAGAGGCGGGAGGACAGGCGGGAGGACAGACGATTCTCCACATACAGCTGTGGTATTTGTTTTCCTCATATAAGTTGCCAAAGACAGTTACAGTTACAGTTACTACGTTACTTTTGTGTGGTCATGTAATGTTGCTTTGTGGGACATTTCTCTGTATTTACTTATGTATTTAGATAATGAGGAGGCGCTGTGTGAAAAGGGCTATTGAAACATTTGGAGTCCTTTCAGTTTCAGTAACTTCCCAGTGATACAAATGTTTCTGGTGTTGATGTTTGTTCAGGTGAAAGCCCTGAAGGAGAAAATAGAGGAGGACAGAGGAAAAGATGCGTTTCCTGCTGCGGGACAGAAACTCATCTATGCAGGTGAGCCAGACGCTAACTATGACAGAGTCGCATCCTATTCACTCATATCATAGCCCATCTGGACAGGATGGAAACAATCATCCTCTCTTCAGTTAGTATTTAATCTCCGAATACCTCATGTTATAAAGTACCAACGCCACTGTTAGAATACTCACTGAAGCAGCAGGAAGAATACTCATCTTCTAAATGAAATTTTCTTTGTGATTGGAGGTTAGTATTAGTCCAAGGTGGTGTCACTTCGACACCTCCATTTCCATGGACAGGAGGGTGAGTCACGTCTACATTTACACTTAGGGCATTGAGCAGACGCTTTTGTCCTAAGCGACTTACAATAACTACATTTGTCATTTGGGCGTTGGGGATGGAGTCAAGCTATGTGGGTGGAGGTGACGTCTGGCCAAATAAGTCTTGAGTCTTTTCTGGAAGATGGGGAGTGATTCTGCTGTTCTGACATTGGTTTGGAGTTCGTTCCACCACTGAGGCGCCAAAACAGAGAAGAAACGCAACTTCGGGAGAATTTGGGTAGATTGTTAGCAAGGCACAGGTTCCTCGCAGTCGACGAAGGTCTGACATCCTCGACAGTGACTGAAAGGTCCATGCGAGGGCAGTCTTTCCCCAAGATGAAGAGGAGTTCAGTTTTACTAAGGTTGAGTTTGAGGTGATGTGCAGCTGTCCAAGCGGAGATGTCTGCCAGACAATCTGAGATGCGTGTTGCAACGTGGGCAGTGTTGGGTATCGTTACTTTGGAAAGTAGTTAATTAGGTTACAACGTTACCATCAATTAAAAGCAATCAGTTACGTTACAGTGTTACCTATGAATAAAAGTAACGCGTTAGAGTACTCATGCGTTACCAAAAATGAAAAGCCGTTTGCAGCGCCTCGCACATGCTGCAACTTAACTGACACACACACAGCCTCCTTTAAATGCACGGAGAAGTCGTGACAATGATGAATAACGTCAGTCATCCAACCAAATTAACTCTGCAGGATAACAATAACAGGAAAGACAGTCAGCAATATGCCACGTAGCGTTTTATTAATTTTTTTTTTTTTTTTTTTGCGGTCGACAGAAGCTTTTCACCAACGCAGAGTGTGCATTTTACCGTTATGTTGTTCTTGTCCTTTTCGCTGGTGAATTGAAAATAATGTGCGCACTTCCACCAAAAGCTGTCCTCTCTGCCATCTTGCCGGGGGTTCGAAAACACTCACTCACTCATACACACACACACACACGCACACATACACATACACAAACACACACACACACACACACACACACACACACACACACACACACACACACACACAGGTAACGTAGGTCAGCAGCAGGGCACAGACACATCACAGCGCTGAGCCTCCGCTGACACATCCGCAGGTGGCACAGTACTGTCTGACAAAAAGCAGGCTGCAGTCGGGATTTTCCTTTCCTTATCCAGAGAAATTCTTAAAATAACGGATTACTTTTTTAAAAAAATAACGACGTTACTGATTGCTTGACGCACGAAACTAACGCGTTACGTTACACGAAAAAAGTTAGAGTACTCTAATTACTTTTTTCGCGTTACTTTTTTACTTTTAAAAAAGTAACGCATTACGCGTTACTTTTTTCGCATAACGCGTCTGCAGTGCTAAGAGAATCCATGTGATGTGATTGCATAGCCTAGTGATCTAGTGTATAGTGAAAACAGAAGCTGCTCTAATACTAAACCCTGAGGGGCAGCAAGGAGCATTTAGACA
This sequence comes from Diplodus puntazzo, assembly GCA_963678695.2. NCBI lineage: Eukaryota > Metazoa > Chordata > Actinopteri > Spariformes > Sparidae > Diplodus > Diplodus puntazzo. The sequence goes on from OZ023163.1 coordinate 31,591,756, forward strand.
TTTACATTTATGTTTAGGTTTTTGTGTAAAGCGACTTACAGTAATTCAGACACTGATGGGGGTGGCTGCCGTGCAAAGTGCCAACCAGTACGTCAGGAGTAGTTTGGGGTTCAGTATCTTTTCAGGCTCTACCCCTAAGCCACAGCCTCCACATGTCTATACCATCCAAAGCAGCAGTTAAGCATAAGTTGTAATCATTGATAAACACAAGTCCTTATACGACATTTTCATAGGTCAAATAGAAAAAAAGTGTTTAAAATCACAGAAGTAGAAATGCCTATGGAGGATAATAACTGTGTTCCCTCTGACATGTCTGTATGTTTGATTCTGATCCATATTGTTCCATGTGGTACACTGTCCTATTGTCAATAGGATGGTCATAAATCTGTCATTAATCTCTGTCTTATTTGTTGTTTCTGCTTGAATGTTTCAGGCAAAATCTTAAATGATGACACCCCACTGAAGGAGTACAAAATTGACGAGAAAAACTTTGTGGTTGTCATGGTTACCAAGGTTAGTGTCATGTCAGATTGTTATATTTTATACATACTTCTGTCCTACCCACCACTCCGCTGCTCTGAACTGAAAGGCTGTGTTCATTTACAAATCCTTTTCACTAGCTTTTACTTTTCTGTCTCTGGTACCTATTGAGCTTTCATTCGTGGTACCCAGCACTTCCTCCACTGATGTTTTACATCGAAACCCTCCAGCCACTGTCCTGCTAGGCTTTTAATTGGAAACTCTTGTGGAGTTTCTATGACATTAGCTTAACAACTGCTACAAAAATGAAAAGTAGAAATAATCAGTGAATGAAAGCAGGGTGTGTTCTCAGTGCAGCATAGTAGTGAATGTTGTCACATAGGGCCACACCACATTGGAAAAACTTCACATTGCAATAAAGGTACTGCAGTATGATTCATGATTAGTGACAATAATCAGTTTTGCATCTATTCTATAAAAAAAATCAGAAATATCAAAGTCAGTAGCAGTGATGTTAGCTACATGCATCTCTGACACATTCAAACCTGAAAGTATCCAATGAACTCACTATTCATGCGTCCAGGGGAAACACCATAGTTGATCCGTGATGATGGTGCATTGTGAACAACAACTCTGTATTGAAATAAGTATAAAGTGAAACTTGTGATACTTTGTGCAACAAGACCAATCCTTGACCCACAGATTTCAACAATCAAAGCTACAAACTTGGTATTGGTGAATAAACTGTCACTGATCACTGTATGTATGTATGTATGTATGTGTGTGTATATATATATATATATATATATATATATATATATATATATATATATATATATATATATATATATATATATATATATATATATATATATAAATACATATATACATATATATATATATATATATATATATATATATACATATATAAATATATAAATATAAATTGAAAGATGTTATATTGTATAATGTTGTAATATCACATTCAGTGGTTTTATTTCATCAATAGGTAATTCGACTGTGTTGACATTAAGGTTTTATCTCTCTGATGCCTACTGAGCTTGCTTTTTATTGCCATCTGGGAATTTTGAAGTGACGGCTTGTAATTGTCTGCTTGATATCACCTACATTGCAAATAGGAAACACTGACTTGAATGCCCCATGAAGTCCCTCCCCTCTTCTTCTCAGTTTGTATCTCCTCAACTCCTTTCCTCACCTCCTCACCTCACATTATCTTTCCATTTATCATAGTCTGCATATTTAACATCTTTGTCAGACAAGCAGGACAGTTTTTATGACAACTTTATATATTTACTTAAATGCAGTTCACAAGGTGGCAGAATGTGACATTTACACTGATCAGGCATAACTGTCGAGGAAGTAATAAGGTCTTTCCAGGACATGATGTCTCCAAACATACGTGTCTTGTACAGATGTTAAAGTCTGGATAAGGATAGTAACGATAGGCTCTGCGAGCAATCTTCTCATAGTCTCTGCGACCTAGATACTCAAAGCTACTGTAGATATATCTGCAGAATAGATGTCTGATGAACCAAGCTAAGGCTAAGCTAACTGTTTGCGTAAACCTCGTAAGGAGGCCTTCGATATATCTATGTTAGCAGACTTAGTGTCTCTGACCTATTTTACCTCTTAGTCTTCTGGCTAGAGGGGAGCGATTGTGCATCACCCCCTTTGCTATGTTATTAAACAGATAAGCATGTATGGAAGGACTGCCCCCTGAAGCTGTAAGATATAATTTGGACACTTGAGAAGGCTTGTTAGGATTATCATGGCAACACTCTGTGAAGAGAGACGTGATGTTATGTTGCTCCTCCAAGATCTTGTTTTATAAACTATATCGACATAAGCCATCGGTGTCTCTGAGTCTCCTTCATCTCCCATGAATGGTCAAGTGAGCCGAAATTCCACAACAATAATAATATGACCACCTGCCTAATATTGTGAAGGTTCCCCTTGTGCAGCCAAAACAGTTCTGACCTGTCAAGACATGGACTTCAGACCTCTGAGGAAGTCCTGTGGTGTCTGGCACCAGGGCTTTTTATAGTGGATCTTCTGGGTCCTGTATGTTGTGGGTGGGGCCTCCATGGATCAGACCTGCTCCAGCACATCTCACCGATGCTCTATCAGATTGGGATCTGGGGAATTTGGAGGCCCCGTCAACACCTTGGGCCCTTTATTGTGTTCATCGAGCTGTTCCTGAGCAGTGTTTGTGGGGTGTCAGGGCACATTGTCCTGCTGGAGGGCCACTGCCATCAGGTAGTGTTGTTGTGATGAGGGGATGTACTTGGACCACAACAGTGTTAGGATGGGTGGTTTGTGTCAAATGGCATTCACATGAATGCCAGCAACCAAGGTTTCCCCACAGACCATTGCATTGTGATGAGATGATCAATGTTATTCACGTCACCTGTCAGTGGTTTTAATGTTGTGGCTGATCGGTGTATAACGTCAAGGTGAAATGTCAAGAAGGCATGTGGTTAGAACAGTGCCTTTGCAAACAGCGAAGGAGAGAAAATTTGTTTGTGCATTTGATCATTTATAATGATTAGAATTATAATGAGTTGTGAAGTTATGAAAATGGACTGAAGGAACACATTAGTAGAGCCCTCCTCCACCATAGTTTGTATATTCTGTTAGGGACAAGGAAACAAAAAATACAGAAATGAGTAGATCCCTTGTCCCTTTGGTGAACGTAGGGAACTCCAGCACAGATAGCCAGCAGAGGATAGAAGCAGCTTGGATGTAAATAACACCAAAACACTCTCAGCGTATTTTTAATAACATGACAAATGCAGGAAAATGTATATATTGATCTCCAGATTATCAGAATCAATATCCATTCATTCAAATGAAGATTTTTTTTTTTTATACCCATCTCTAGTTAGGTTTGAGGGATATCACTCATCAACCCCCCAACATGTCTTCTTTATCGACACCCCTCTCCCATGACTTCACTCCATCCTCCCAGCCTTCCACCACTCAATACCCCCATCACCCCCCTCTCCTTGAAGCTGACTGGGTGAGAATGGAAATGAGGAAGATCAAGGCGAGGAAAGCCACAGATCCTGCAGTACGGGGGCCCCTCAGTGTATGATGCTCTCTCCCTTCCTTTTCATCCTCTACAAATCGGACTTCACGCACAGCGCCATGAACTGTCACCTCAAAAGTTCTCAGATGATACAGCCAGTGCTGGATGTGTTCTTAACTGTTGTGAGTGCAACCACCTGCATATAAACACCAGTAAAACAAAGGAGATGGTTATAAACTTCCAGAGGAAGACACTACAAATCAGACCAGTGAACATCAAGTGTTTGAACATGGAGATGGTGGCAAAATACAAATACCTGGGTGTTCACCTTAAAAATGGACTGGACTGACAACACAGATGCCCTGTACAAAAAGGGCTAAAGTCACCTCCATCTGTTGAGGAAACCGAGGTCCTTCGGGGTGCAGAGGACATTACTTTGAACATTTTATGAAACTGTGGTTGCATCAGCGCTCCTTTATGCAGTGGTCTGCTGTGGAGGTAGCAGCTCGAACAGGGACAGGAAGAGACTTAACAAACTGGTTAGGAGGGCCAGCTCTGTCCTGGACTGTCCACTGGACTACATAGAGGTGGTGGGTAATAGGACGATGTTAGCCAAGCTGATGTCCATCATGGACAACACCTCTCACCCCCTGCACCAGACTGTGTAACTCAAGTACTACCTGATCAATCATGTTCCACTCACTTGTCACTTTTTTTTTAATCTTATTGTTTTTTGTAAATATTTTGTATTTTTCTATTTATTTTCTATTTAACTCTGCATATTTTTCTGATTCATTTCCTGTACTGTTGCATCTCAAGCTGTTGTAACAAGTACATTTCCCCTTGTCGGATAAATACAGACAATCTTAATCTTAATTTTCCGTGATGGCTGCAGCAAAAGAGCCGCACTATTGTTATGTGTCCATATCTCAACTCTCCAGCGCCGGCAAAGAACTAACCTTTGACCGTGACAGCAGTGTACTGATGGAATTACTGCTAAAGAAACGCACATGTACTGAATTTACATGTTGGGCTGCACAGTGCAGCCAATTCTAACCCATTTAATTAATTTGTCTTTCTAGCCTAAAGCAGCCCCTTCTCCACAAGCCGCCTCTCAGCCGACTCCCCAGCCAGCTCCGGCTCCACACTCAGCCCCAGGCCCAACACAAGTGCCCTCCACACCGACACATACAGTGTCTGAACCCACACCTGCCCCACAGTCAGTGCCTCCCTCTGAGTTACTGCCCCCAGCCACAGAAAACAGCCAATCTGCTTCTGTTGAAGCAACAGCAGTTTTGGATTTAGGCACAGTCCCAGACTCAGCTCCAGCCTCAGCTCTAGCTACCACTCCAGCCTCCGCCCCAGCTCTTGTTCTTGAAGCTGGTCAGACGGCGCCGGCCTCTGCCCCTGCAGACTGCCCCACCCCTGCTGCCCAGCCAGAAGAGAAGCCAAGGGAAGACCCAGAGAGTCAGTCATCTGCCACTGCACCAGTCGACTCCTCTGCTGCCAGGTTGGACACTTACTGTGTGTCTTTAACAGGACAAAGTAGAAGTTAAAATATGCATCTCTCCTGTAAGCATGCCTCTGCAGCTTGATCATGAAACAATATAACTTAGTTCAATAATGAGACTTTTGCCCTCATAGCAAGAAGGTGGCATGGCTGTAAGGATGGATGTTGGTCTGTTTGCTGGCTGGTCCGGCACTTTGGTCAAGACTGAAATGTGTCAACAGGTATTTATATTAATGGTTCATTAAAGCTGCAGTCTGGAGTTTTAAGAAAAAAGTGGACTTAGCCATAATATTTGAATGATACAGCTCCCAGGTCCCTCCTTCTTCCTCTCTGCTGTGCTGCAGCCTTGCCTTCAAAGCCCCTCCCCACAGAGGAGCCTGCTGTGCACGAGCAGGCTTGTAACCACGGTAACAGAGGACGCCAGATAACCAAGATGGCGCACTCAAAATAACAACAACACAAGCCCAGATTGTTGTATTTCTGATCAATACAACTAAATTACAATGACGAGTGCCTCATGCTGATCGCTGTAGATATCCCGAGTAACAAACAATATTCCTCACATCGCAGTAGACAGAGTTACCAGCTAATCATTACCCAGTGCAACATTTTTGCCATGCTGCCTTTCAGAAGCATGAGTAACATTATTTCTCTAAACCAATTCAACCACTTCAGAGCGTCCTGAACACAAACTAATAACACATGGTCATAACTGCCCGGTCACTTGAAAGACACTTTTGCTAACCAGTAGCCATAAAGACAAAGCTTATCAACAGAGCTAGCATACAAGCTAACAAGCTAGATTTAGCAACAAGCTACATAGCTCGACAGCAACATCATACGGCCATATTCACTATTGCCAGTATTACTATAACCACCGCCACCATAGCCTTGTGGTTAAAACATGGAATGAAACATATATCAAGCAGGGGTCCTTACTTGTTCAGCAGAAAGGCTGCTAACTCTGCGTCGCTCTTGAGTCCTTACAAATCCCGCAGCTCCCTCCACCTCTGAAATGACGCTCTGATATTTATCCTAGTTTTCTCTCTGGCTCGGTCCAATTCTTTCTTTATACACTGCTTTTCTTTGTCAGTCTTCTTATTTCTTCTCTTTGACATGGGCAATGGTGGGGCATTTTTCTGCTCTGTTGTTGTTGTCTGTTCTCCGCCATTGTTTACAGTTTGAGCTTGAACCTATCTGACCAGGTAAGAGCAGGCACTGCACCTGTGCAGGGGAGGGGCACTGCCCAGTGCGGACTGCGCAAGGGAGGGGGGCTGCCAGCAGTATGTGCACAAGAATGATCGACACTTCTCAGACACTCCCCTTGGCTCTGATTGGTTGTGTTGAGCCGAGAGCGGTTGATTCTTGCAAATCAAATTAGGGCCACTGGGTGGAGCCACAGACAGTGGATTTTTACACAGCTGGCTTGTATGTTATTCTACTGTCGGAGCATAATGACAATTTTAGCAAATATAACAAAAAAATAGTTACAGACTACAGCTTTAAGCTCAGGATGAGTTGTGATAACTTTGCTGATCCCTTTACATTTCCTTCAGCTCTGTCCTCAGTGGTTGTTGGCATTGTCACAGTGACCATGTTAGCATTCTGACATTAGCCTTAGCTCAAAACACCACTGTGCATAGTACAGCCTGGCAGAGCTGGGAACAGTAGACTTGATGTTCTGTTTCTCTAGATGATCACTGCAGTTGTTGGGATTTGTACTGTGTATTGACTCGTGTTTGTTCTCTTCCCTCAAAGCCTTGTTGATGAACTGGGTCTCCTTGAAGAAGCAGCATCAATACTGGGTAATACATCTGTGATATGTCTTTCCTTCGTCATAAATGAAAAAATACCTATGTACTGGGTACACATGCTATTCCCTTGACTCCTCAGTCCCTAGTTGATTGATTTTGATGCAAACTATGCAATAGGCATACTAGAACACACAGACATGATGCACAAGCGAAGGAGTCAGCGGTTGTTGCCCATCCAGATAAAGCCCTACTACCTATTTTGATTGGTCACACTGGATTACAGTCTGCTGCCACTCTGCCTCACTGTGTCACACCGATCTCTCTCCAACAACTCTGTCTTTTGTGTGTCGTAGTCTCAACTCAATGAATTATCCAAATGGGATAGTGGAATACACTTTCAGACAGCGTCTCCCCAAAGACATTGATGGTATTGCACTCAACTCTGGTCCTCGTCGCCTAGATGCTGGACATCCAATTGTCAGATGCAGGAGACCTGATCTGACCGTCAGAGAAGGGTTTCAGAAGCTGTTAAGCCCCCCACACACTGCCCAGGCGTCCAACTGCCTTATCCGACCACTCTGTTGCCTCTCGTGTGACCCGTTCGCCAGAAAAGTTGCATTGAAACACACCGCTTCGATGTGCTGCCTACTCCACAGTAGCGCGTACGTTCTGCGCTTGCGCGAGATGCAATAAGCGGGTGGCGCTTGTGTTGTGAGTTGTAAACGAGAGGCTTATGCACGCAACTCTCTTTATTTTCGATCAAAACGAAACTTAACTATTTCAGATAAAAACAGCTGCATACTAAACATGCAGCGAGGCATTACCAAATGAACACAGATTAATTCGTCCTGAACGGACATAACAGCTAGTCTGGTGCCAGTACTGCAAAACATGAAAACGGGGAATGACGGAACGGGGTGCATAGAAAAACAAAGCGCACACAGTATTCCACCCCTCCCACACACCACGCTGATTCGCTAGCACACCGCCAATCAGAACGGCCATTCAGCTGGCACACAACCAATCAGAGAATCCAATGGCTCAGACGTCCGACGGCCCTCCTCCTCAGACTTCGCATGTTGAATCGGAGCCGACAACGAACACACCAAACGCATTTGTTACTGACCTCAGCTGAGTCTCTCCAAACGCTTCAGACGTCCAACGGTTGGGCCAGGGTGTTCCTGCCTTGACATGGCATCAGCTATCAGACATAGTTTGGTTGTTCTGAGAACGCTGCAAACAGCAACACCAGAGGCCGAGCAGTCAGTCCGTTCTGAACAGGCACTGTACTAGTTACCTACTAGCAGTGTGTCCTAGTAGGTAACTAGTAGGCACTGTACTACTTACCTACTAGGACACACTGCTACATGTAGTCAGTGTTGTGGGCAACGCGTTACAATTCAACGCGTTAGAGTACTCTAATTACTTTTTTCGTGTAACGTAACGCGTTAGTTTCGTGCGTCAAGCAATCAGTGACGTCGTTATTTTTTTAAAAAAGTAATCCGTTATCTTAAGAATTTCTCTGGATAAGGAAAGGAAAATCCCGACTGCAGCCTGCTTTTTGTCAGACAGTACTGTGCCACCTGCGGATGTGTCAGCGGAGGCGCAGTGCTGTGATGCGTCTGTGCCCTGCTGCTGACCTACGTTACCTGTGTGTGTGTGTGTGTGTGTGTGTGTGTGTGTGTGTGTGTGTGTGTGTGTGTGTGTGTGTGTGTGTGTGTGTGTGTATTTTTGAACCCCCGGCAAGATGGCAGAGAGGACAGCTTTTGCATCGTGGAAGTACGCACATTATTTTCAATTCACCAGCGAAAAGGACAAGAACAACATAACGGTAAAATGCACACTCTGCGTTGGTGAAAAGCTTCTGTCGACCGCAAAAAAAAAAATAAATAAAAATAAATAAAACGCTAGTTGGCATATTGCTGACTGTCTTTCCTGTTATTGTTATCCTGCAGAGTTAATTTGGTTGGATGACTGACGTTATTCATCATTGTCACGACTTCTCGGTGCATTTAAAGGAGGCTGTGTGTGTGTCAGTTAAGTTGCAGCATGTGCGAGGCGCTGCAAACGGCTTTTCATTTTTGGTAACGCATGAGTACTCTAACGCGTTACTTTTATTCATAGGTAACGCTGTAACGTAACTGATTACTTTTAATTGATGGTAACGTTGTAGCCTAATTAACTACTTTCCAAAGTAACTATACCCAACACTGCATGTAGTACTGTGTACTTTATAAACAAACTTCAGCGTACTCCTAACTGCCAACTGGTCTAAAGGCAGGAACACACCTGCCCAACCGTTGGACGTCTGAAGCGTTTGGAGACTCGGATAAGGTTGGGAACAAATATGTTTGGTGTGTTCAGCTGCATCTGAAGCTTTCGGAGCCGTTCGAACGTTGTCTGCTCCGACTCAGCATGCGAAGTCTGAGGAGGAGGGCTGTCGGACGTCTGAGCCATTGGATTCTCTGATTGGTTGTGTGCCAGCTGAATGGCCGTTCTGATTGGTGGTGTGCTAGCGAATCAGCGCGGTGTGTGGGAGGACGGAATACTGTGTGCGCTTTGTTTTTCTATGCACTCCGTTCCGTCATTCCTCTTTTTCATGTTTTGCAGTACTGGCACGAGACTAGCTGTTATGTCCCTTCAGGACGAATTAATCTGCGTTTGTTTGATAATGCCTCGCTGCATGTTTAGTATGCAGCTGTTTTTATGTTAAATAGTTAAGTTTTGTTTTGATTAAAAGTAAAGAGAGTTGCGTGCATAAGCCTCTCATTTACAACTCACAACACAAGCGCCACCCGCTTATTGCATCTCGCGCAAGCGCAGAACGTACACGCTGCTGTGGAGGAGGCAGCACGTCGAAGTGGTGTGTTTCAATGCAACTTTTTTGCCGAACGGGTCAGACGAGAGGCAACAGAGTGATCGGAGAGTGGTCGGATAAGGCAGTTGGACGTCTAGGCGGTGTGTGGGGGGCTTAAGGCATTGCCAACACCAGCACCAGAGTGGGTTAACGCCTAACAACCATTAAACTGGTCATTGCAAAATCCCCAGAATGGGAATTGTTAAGTGAGGACAAACTCAAATTTAGATTCTCAAACGGTTACAACAAATTCAAAATCATTGGAGCCTTCTTGTAAATTCAGCAATAAATGTCTGTACCAGCCTGTGTGCTTCTGTGTCTAAAGTGCTAAAGTCTTACATGCCAACATTTAGCAGCTGTTTGAACACACTAGCCCTTTTCACACAGAGACTCTGCATCATCGCTGCAATGAAGGCTTGCCTTTATCCCGCCATTTGTTTGTGAAAGTTGCTCCAGTGCATCAGTTCATACAGCAAGCCGGTGCTGCAGATCCAAAAGAGTTGTGACATAACACATCATGACATTGACATGTGTTTTTCTATGTATTTCCACCTGTTAATCTAAACATATACCCGCTGACTGTTTATAATCATATGGATGCAGTTATAATGTGTTGGGATTGAGATCCTGACCTGCCAAACATCCTGAAAAGTGACAAAGTAATGTTTTTCTTTCTAGATTACATAATTACATAAAAGTAGGTAAACAGGACGCTGTCTGGCTCTGTCACTCATGGGGAGGGAGGCTGTTTTCTGGGGAAAGTTAACTGAAGTCTCGGTCGGGACGGCTGACTGTTGCAGAGATTTTTCAATATTTCAATTCAATACAAGTAATCAGAGACAGTAACTACAACAACACAATAGTGGAAGAAGACAAAAACGTGAGTTTTGTGCTCTGGATTGCATCACATAATCACCGCCGTTCAACAGCACCTGACTCTGCTGCCGGGGACAGACACTGATTTTCAGGCGGAAATGTGACAAAGAGTCAGGATGACAGACAGGAGGACAGAGGCTTTTCCTTGTAATACTGCCGTATTTTTCCTAATGTAAGTTGCCAAAGACACTACCAGTTACTACGTTACTCTTGTCTGGTCCTGTAACGTTGCTTTGTGGGTCGTCTTTTATTTGATGAGTGAAGGCTCTGTTTAGCTGTCAGACTGTGAACACCATCAGACCGACACACTCCTGAGCCGGAGTGAAACTATCCCCCCTCTCCACAGCTGTAACTTTCACACAGACAGCTGGGCGTATCAGCACATGATTCTTGCATTGAAAGGGCAGTATGAATGGGGCTACTGTTTACACTGATTTCACCATTTATACTCAATTTATGAAAGATGTGTCAAATTTTAAAAATAAACTCAACAGTAACCAATATAGGCTACTTCTTTGTCCCTGTGGAGAAAGTCCCCAGACTCCCTTAACAAATGTGTCAGTTTAGTGAGTTGTTGGGTCAGGAGACACTTTATAAACTCTGTGAAACTCTGTCTGTGACTAATTCTTCATTATTTGGACCTTCTTGTATATTTAGCAAATGATCTGCATGAACTTCTTCCTGTCTTTGTGTAGAACATGGACTCTGTCTGTCCCACTGATGGACGGGTGTATTTGCATGTAGAGCAGGAAGTGACATCTGATCACAGGTGGTCACTCAGACAGCATGTGGAGCATGTGAACTGACGGGCTTCGGGCTTTCAACTTGTGATCGTATCACTCAGGACGGATTTTTGTATCTAGTCTGAACAGGTCCTCTGTGAAATGGCTAAGACATGTAGTGACGATGCTATAAACATGCTTAGACAACCTCCTCATGTTATCAAGCTTCCACTAACCTTGTTTGTCTTTGTTCTCCCTCTCCTGTTGCCTCTACAGTGACAGGTCCAGCCTATGAGAACCTGGTGTCAGAGATTGTGTCAATGGGTTATGACCGGGAGCAGGTTGTTGCTGCACTCAGAGCCAGTTATAACAACCCAGACCGAGCAGTGGAGTATCTACTCATGGTGAGGATCTAACATGCCTCTGTGCCATATGTTAGCCCTGTACCACTGTATTTTACATGGTTGCTAACTGTTCCTGTACTGCAGGGTATTCCTGCAGAGGCCAGTGATCTTCCACCTCAGGAGCCTGTTAGACACAGTACTCCATCCAACTCACCCATCCAGACTGCACAACAACCACGACAGCCCCCAACAGCCTCAAACAGTAAGAGCATATATATACCGTAATTTCCGGACTATAAGCCGCTACTTTTTTCACACGCTTTGAACCCTGCGGCCTAAACAATGAAGTGGCTAATCTATAGATTTTTACGGGCTAACGGCCTCCAGGGTACGCTCTTGCAGGAAGAGCAAGAGTGAGACAGACAGGTGCATGGGCGTAACCACGCATTATTTGGGGGGGTCGTGTCCCCCCCAATATTGAGAAAATGGCAATCTGTCTCCCCCAATATACAGAAGAAAATATGTTAAATATGCACTCTTTTATAAACCCTGTCAACAGATCTGTCTCGTTATTTCTTATTTATTTTCAATTTATTTCCGTTTTTAAGGAAAACATAAGTGTGTGAACCCCCCCTCCCAATTGTAAACTTGGTTGCGCCCATCTCTATTCTGATTTAGCAGTTGTTGTTGTTTTTGTTGTTGAAGAGAGAAGGTGGGATAAAATGGAAGTTCCCACAAAGCGGAGAAAGCAAGACCTAGATAACGTAAGTAACCTAAATAGGTAACGTTAGCTTAGTTACTAAGCTAAATAGTAACTGAGCTAACGTTGCCTATTTAGGTTACTCTTCTCTTATGTCCGGCTGTCGGTCTTGCCTTCTCCGCTTTGTGGGAACTTCCATTTTATCCCACCTTCTCTCTTCAACAACAACAACAAAAACAACAACAACTGCTAAATCAGAATAGAGATGGGTGCAACCAAGTATACAATTGGGAGGGGGGGTTCACACACTTATGTTTTCCTTAAAAACGGAAATAAATTGAAAATAAATAAGACATAACGAGACAGATCTGTTAACAGGGTTTATAAAAGAGTGCATATTTAACATGTTTTCTACTGTATATTGGGGGGGACAGATTGCCATTTTCTCAATATTGGGGTGGACACGACCCCCCCAAAGAATGTGTGGTTACGCCTATGCTGTGCAGGAGACCGAAGAGAAAGATGCTCTTAAAAGTGTCTGTGTATTCAGCTCTGTCATTTTATAGCTTCTCACTGAAACTCTGTGGTTTGAAATTCAGTTTCTCTCCCGTGTCCCTGGTCGTACTCTCAGCTATCTTCTGTGTTTTGCTCCAAGTCACATGTTACAGTGATGTGCACGGGGGCGCAGTCGCCCCCCCTTGTGGCCCAATTGTTGAAAAACGCGCGCTAAAGTGCCCTACTGGGAGTCAAAACACGTGCTAAAGTATAAATATGATAAACTGCCCTCTTGGGTGGCAAAAACGTGCGCTAAAGTGCCCTTCTTTTCGCCCCTGCCCTTTAAAAAGTCTGTGCACGCCACTGACATGTTAGGTTTTCCCAAGCACTAACCTAACATATCCTGTCATGTTGCTTCATAATAAAAGCTTTAAAATAACTAAATAGAGATGAAACCTGTTTAAGAACCAATTTAGCAGAGCTTTGTTAGCAGCTATTCTTCAGTAATACTGCAGGGAGGAAGACTTTTTACAGCCGCTCTGCTGACCACGACACTAGACAAGTGTGTCATCACCGGTGTTGGGAAAGTTCACTTTCTACATGAACTAGCTCAAAGTTCAGTTCACAGTTCCAAAAATGAACTAGTTCATAGTTCTTTTTTTTTTTTTCTCGATATGTTGCTGCGAGCTATTATTTTTCTAAATCATTGCCACAGCCCAAATGGAACCACAGACAGCTATTATTTGATCAGTTTTAACACTGAAGCTGCAGCTCTCCCACAATATACTGCAAAGCCAGGTTCAATGTGCCGTTTCAGGTTTGCTGTTGACGTTGTTGATGTACGGAGTTGCTTCTTGAAACCCAGCGGGCAAAGTTTACACAAAAAGGTCAGATTTTTCCCACCTGGATCATCACTGACCTTTTCATAAAATGGTTTGAAGTAATCATACGAAGATGCCGTATTAATGGTGGAGGCAGAGTCTGAGGTAGAGCTGCTGCCTTCATTTGTTTTTGTCTCCATGATGACGCATGCGGCGGTGCGACTCTGTGTTAGCTGGTGTTGCCAGTGTTCTGTCAGTTCAGGACAAATTAATCTGTGTTCGTTTGGTAATGCCTCACTGCATGTTTGGTATGCAGCTGTTTCTGTCTGAAATAGTTAAGTCTTGTTTTGATCGAAAGTAAAGTGAGTTGCACAAACCTCTCGTCCAGCGTCCTTTTTATACACAACAGTCAGATTGGGTGTTTTTCTGCTACATATTAAGGCCTGTTCACAGTGTGTTTTAGCCGGTTTTCACCTGGAAGTCTTGATGGAAATCTGACACTGTCTTGAACAAAGTTAAACTGTGAGAGCGTGCCGTTGACAAACACCAGAATGAACGCGTTCACAATAATGTTCATCAGACAGAAATACGTATGTTCAGTTCACGGTTACCCAAAATATGAACGAGTTCATGAACGATCGTTCATTGAACGCGTTCAGACACAACACTGGTCATCACTTTCACTTAAATGAAAATCCCTGTCACACTGGGGTGACATGCCGAGTCAGACCGAAACAAATTGAGCTAGAACATGGGTAAGGAAAAAACTGAATGTGTTGGACACTTCCATGTTGTAGATGAGCAGGACAGATACATGGCAATAGTGGATTTTGATGTGGTTCTAGCTGAATTTTCAGGTGAGGTTAAACTCACTGAACTATCTGCAACAGACATCCCATTCTGTCTATAAACCATCTCCCTTAAAACTTACTCGAACACACTGAATGGCAGCAACAGTAAGCAGCCTATCCTGTCCCCCTCCCCAGCAGGACCAGTGTCTGGCAGCCAGCCTCCCTCTGCTGGTGGAGGCTCTGTCTCTACAGGGAACCCTCTGGAGTTCCTGAGGAACCAGCCTCAGTTCCAGCAGATGAGACAGATCATCCAGCAGAACCCATCCCTCCTCCCAGCTCTGCTGCAGCAGCTAGGTAGAGACAACCCACAGCTGCTGCAGGTACGACACCAGCATGCTCGTCACACTGTCATGGGTTTCTGTAAGGGATTGAAGTTCTTCTGTTAGGAAGTTTATTCAAAAGACTGTTAACAGTGCCAAAGGGAACAGTCTGAAGTCTGAGCACTTGATATAGAAACATTTTTAAAGAGACCGTCTCAACACTTAAAGATTGAAAGAGCTTTTTGGATTACTTTTGCTTATTTTTATGAATTGCCACATAATCATGAATGAGGCATCAGTATAGCATATACAACCCATTTGCCACCACACAAACATTTTAATACCACTCAACAAAATGTGATAAAATGTACAAGAAGAGTATCTCATCCCCCTTAGACATGGAATCCCACCCTGTAGAAGAGGAAGACATTTGAATCCACTGAAGAATGCTGTTCTGAAAGCATCAGTGCTACACAAGAATGTGATATTCTACATAATATGGCGATTTAATGCAAATTCATAACCACTGAATATACCTTTCAAGCATACTTTGCAACTGTGAATGATGTAGTAGTGCCACAAGGCTGAGCAAATACACAGTCATGTTAACCATGTCATTTTGCTGGGGAATGGGAACCAGTATGTTACATGTATGGAAGTATTCATATTGTTGTTTGTATTACTTAAAGCAAATCACGCAGCACCAGGAGCGCTTTGTGCAGATGCTGAATGAGCCACGAGGTGGAGACACTGTAGGGGAAGGGGCCGAGGCCCAGGGGTCACCACCCACCAACTACATCCAGGTTACCCCACAGGAGAAGGAGGCTATTGAGAGGGTCAGTCACCACTGTTTGTATTAAGTCTCATTCAGTGTCTTGATGTCTTGGTAACTGCACAACTTGCACTATGATCAAAAGATGGTAAAAATTGACTTACATGCTGTCAACTTAATAACCAGCTAAAGTATATAAACCTATAGTAGAAGGTTTAGTGTTCTTTTCACCAAACCATCTGAGCACAACGATGTTGCTCTCTGCCCATCCAGATCATGCCTTAAGTCTTCTTATTTATCCATAATGACACAATCTTGATGCTGGATGGGCTGTACTCAACACCCCCTAAAATGAGGCATCATAAAAACCATCAATTGGAAAAATAAATATTGTGGAGCGGACTCGCAGCTTGGGGGAGAGAGGGAGCACTCATGTGGACGAACAAGAAAGCGGCGTGACAATATGAGATACACGATCCACATGTCATTTTCATCAGAGACGTGTGTGAACTATACTGCAGACTGGATCTCCATTAACAGTGACAGACGTGCAGATCGGAGTTATATACACTCATCTCTATCAAATGTATCCTCTCTCATGTCTGTCATTAACATGTGTCTTTGGTTATCTGATCACAGTGTTCAGCTCGCAGTCAATCATTTCACAGCTGACATCAACCTGTGTTGGAGTGACCACCTGTGATCAGATGTCACTTCCTGCTCTATATGCAAATACACCCGTCCATCAGTGGGACAGACAGAGTCCATGTTCTACACAAAGACAGGAAGAAGTTCATGCAGATCATTTGCTAAATATACAAGAAGGTCCAAATAATGAAGAATTAGTCACAGACAGAGTTTCACAGAGTTTATAAAGTGTCTCCTGACCAAACAACTCACTAAACTGACACATTTGTTAAGGGAGTCTGGGGACTTTCTCCACAGGGACTAGGAAGTAGCCTATATTGGTTACTGTTGAGTTTATTTTTAAAATTTGACATGTTCTTTCATAAATTGAATGTAAATGGTGAAATCAGTGTAAACAGTGTGTTCAAACAGCTTCTAAATGTTGGCAGGTTAGATGCATTTGATGAACGACTCGTGGGATACCTCTCTCCCCTGCTCTCTCTCCCTCCTCATATTCCTTGTTGTAGGTGACTGTGTGGCTGCTTTGACCTTAAGTGTGTTGGTTTTGGAGTTTGCTGTCTGCTAAAGTGCACAACATTCTCAGATTGTTGTAAATTGGTGATGTTTACAACAATATGACCCCTCATATCAGCACACCCGACTGTGACTGACTTCTATCGTCCCTGATCTCATCATAATGCAAAACCACAAACATGAAAGGATTTTCAGTGATAGAAGCAGTAATGTTCTTGGTAACTCAGTTTGTTCCTGAAGTTGTGTATTTGTATATCTGCATTTCACAACTCGATAGTGTGGAGTCCTTCACTCAGTAAGACCATGGAGTAATGTACAGATGCTGATCTAGCACCTCAAGCAGCACCTTTGCATGGGGTCAACCTTTCAAAATGTGCCCTATTTCTTAATGCCTCCCTTTATCCCATTACCTGTCTCCCAGACAGCTGTCCAGGTGTGCGTATAACATAAATGTGTGTGTGTTGTGTTCCAGTTGAAAGCGCTGGGTTTCCCTGAAGGCTTAGTCATCCAGGCTTACTTCGCCTGTGAGAAGAACGAGAATCTGGCTGCTAACTTCTTACTACAGCAAACATGGGATGATGAGTAGGTAAACATAAGCTGAGACATCACCGTTCAGCAGGGCCGCAGAGTGGATGACGGCGCTCTCCACGGTCCACCAGGGACGAACAAGGACACAAGAGGAAGTGGACATTTGTTTTCATGCCATGTGACTGTGGTCTGACAATGGTGATTATGATGAAGACATGCCGTCTGTGCTGCCTACTTTACATTCTGCTGTGACGATCATCACAAGAGCTCACACTGAGCCGTGCCTCACTGCTGCTACATCATTACTGCTGCTGCTTGCGCCGAGTGATGTGCCGAGAGAAGTCATGGCAGAAAATATACCGACAGTCTGCATCACCTTCAGGCCAGCACAGGCTGCCTGTTCAACATATGTTAGACTTCTGTACGTGTACAGTGTAGATTCACCTCACAGTGTATCTGTAGTGAATATATACAGAACAAAAACACATTATCAATACGTTGGATTTACATAGAAATGTGATGCAAACTGTTGGCTTCACTGTTTGAGAGCTAGCATTGCTTTACGTTAAATTTCAGGTCTGATCATTTGATTTATTCTGCTTCTTTTAACATGGGAAAACAACTTGAACACTCTGAATATCTCTGACCCTATGAGTACAAATTGCTCAACTGGATTCCTCCGGTGCTGTTTAGTTCTTTCATTGATGGTTCTGTCCATGGAAAATGAAATGTGCAAGGTGACTGAATAGCTGCAGAAGTATTTGAGACTGAGTCTGCCAGAAAAACGACAATTAGATGAAATGCTAGGAATGACGAAGATGTCAAATACTCAACGCTAAAATGTGGGGAAAATAACAGACAAAATTTGACTTGTGAGACAGCAAGTGAATGTTAAGATTTTCAAAATTGTAACTTTGCTTATTATCGCAAAATGTTGTTTCAGTATCTCATTATTTGATGTTTTATTTGAAATTTTGAGTTAATGATATTATTTTGAGTAAATCAGTATTTAAATTCTTTTTATCCCTTGTTTTTCTCCATTGTTTTTCTTTGCAGAAATGGGCTTCCAAAAACTGTAGACACTGACACTTTAGTAAAACATATCTGCTTGAAGTGGTCGGTTAACTTCTGCTACCAGAAGTCACAATGTGTTGAACTTTGTTTTGGTCGTACAGTGAATTAGTTGTACATTCACAGTGTATTATCATTGCTTGTTATCAAGATTATGCGTGTTGTGATATTGTATTTTGTGGAAAAAGAGGGGACTCCCAGATTTAGCACTGGTCACTGTGGTCTTTTTCTGTGGACAGTTTGTTTTCTTCTCTTGCAGATGGATGAATATGAAGGTTGATGATGAGGTGCAACATGACATACTGTGTGAACTCAGTATTTGACTTTGTATTTTAAAGAAAGGTCGTGGGTCCTCACTGATCCAACGTTGTCCAGTTCCTACTTTTCAGACAATCTGTTTCTGTTCAGTTTGTCTCTCGTCCGTATTCTATGCATCTAAAAGCTCCTTCATGCCTTAATGGTTGTTTCAATTATTGATCAGTTATTGATTGAAAACCATGTGTGTGTGTGTGTGTGTGTGTGTGTGTGTGTGTATATATATATATATATATATATATATATATATATATATATATATATATATATATATATATATATATATATATATATATATATATATATATATATTAGGGCCGTCAAATGTTGTTATCTTATGTTGTTAAAAGTATTAAGAACATAAAAAAAATACATTAAGGTACATTTAGAACAGAAAAAAATGTGCCAAAAAAATTGCGATTAATTTGCGATTAATCGCAAGTTAACTATGGACAAAATGCGATTAATCGCAATTAAAAAAATTGATCGTTTGACAGCCCTAATATATATATATATATATATGTATATATGTATATATATGTGTATATATATATATATGTATATATGTATGTGTACATATATATATGTATATATGTATGTATATGTATATATATGTATATACATATATATGTATATATATGTATATACATATATATGTATATATATGTATATATAATAATAATAATAATAATAATACATTTTATTTGTAATGCACTTTACATTTGTACACAAATCTCAAAGTGCTAACAAGAAAGCAACAAACATTAAAAAAAAAAACGGTACATGTGACAAAACAAACATAAGCAAAAAATGGTTATGAGTTGTATATTTTTGAGAAGAGGAACGTTTTGAGTCCTTTTTTAAACATAGCAGTGGTCTGGGGTGCCCGTATGTGTTCTGGGAGGGTATTCCAAAGCTGGGGTGCGGCGGCGGAGAAAGCTCGGTCACCCATGGTGCTGAGTTTGGTTCTGGGGCGGTGGAGGTAAT
Organism: Diplodus puntazzo; assembly: GCA_963678695.2. Classification (NCBI taxonomy): domain Eukaryota; kingdom Metazoa; phylum Chordata; class Actinopteri; order Spariformes; family Sparidae; genus Diplodus; species Diplodus puntazzo. The sequence continues at coordinate 31,611,309 of OZ023163.1, forward strand.
TGGAGTTTGTGGAGCGGAGGGATCGTGTGGGAGTTTGAGGGGTGAGTAGTTCCTTGAGGTAAGTGGGGGCATTTCCATGGATGCATTGGTGGGTGAGGAGAGAGATTTTGTACTGGATTCTGGCGGAGATGGGGAGCCAGTGGAGTGAGTGGAGGATGGGGATGATGTGTTCATATTTCCGCACTCTCATCAGGATCCTAGCAGCGGTGTTTTGGACTGTTTGTAGTCATTGGAGGTGTTTGCCAGGGATCCTGATGAGAAGTGCGTTACAGTAATCGATTCTGGAGGAGACAAAAGCGTGGACCAGTTTTTCGGAGTCTGAAAGGGAGAGATTTGGGCGGAGTTTGGCGATGTTCCTGAGATGATGGAAGGAGTTCTTGCAGAGCTGTTTGACATGTGTTTCAAAGGTGAGGTGGGGGTCGAATCGTACACCGAGATTGGTGACGGATGGGGAAAAGCGGATGTCATGTCCAGAGAAGGTGATGCTGGTTATGGAGGCTGTCGGAATCTGGTTTGGGGTGCCCACGAGAATTACTTTGGTTTTGGAGTTATTAAGA
>OZ023163.1:31616865-31646865 GCA_963678695.2 Diplodus puntazzo
AACATGCTCGGCAGAAGGCAGGCTACACAGAAGTCTAAGCTCAGCAAACTAGGGCTACGCTTTGATTAATGGTGCTGATGTGAGCTGGCTAATGAGCCTTAATGTTCACTGGTGCCAGGTTAGTGTTGAGGCTGATAAACAGCCACGGTAGCTGCGCCTGCGCAACAGCCATACGATGTGGCAATGCAGCTGCTTTATGATACCGGTGTTATTGATTGTGTAGAGCAGGACTCGGCTGCCCTCATCAGAACCTCATAATCACTATTGTAGTCTGAGCTCGATGCTTCATCAGTACTGTTCACACAGCGCTCATTTCAGCTGGTTGAATTCATGGAGTCAAGTTGTTTTAAGTTAAAGGTGAACATTTGACTAGACAGCTTCCATGTTGTCAGTCCATGCAGCTGAATGAAGCTCGCTTCAGAGAGGAGTGCATGGGTTTCATCACTAGTGCAATAATGTTCTCTCTCTGCTGCAGCTGTCAAGTGGGAACCCTGTATATGAGAACTTGTACAGACAGGTAAGATGATGAGATGATATAACTTCTATACTTTGCAAAGAGAGAGTTTATTATGAAAGATGTAAATATATATATATATGTGTGTGTGTGTTTGCTCGCAGGTGGATCCTGGGAATACAGGGAGAGTTGGACCAACAGAAGCTGCTCTGTTTTTAAAAAAGTCTGGACTCCCTGACATCACACTGGGAAAGGTTGGTAGAGGCCAAGGTGTAGTGATTGTGGTGTCAGTGATACATCACACAGAGGTGGAGAGGTGTGTTTGTTGTGTTGTTGCTTGTGGATCTGTCTTGTCTCATTTGCCAGTCTTTACATTGTGTACTGTCTGCTGTCAGCACTGTTAAAAAACGCTCTACGGAGTAACCTGTGCCCTGTGCAGTGCTCAAGACAGTAAAAAGTGACAATGGCAGTTAGAGCTGCTTATCTGCTCACTACTGATAAACTTATACCACAAGTACTGTGTGCCTATTTTACAAAATTCTACCTTGATGTGTTTGAAGACCTCACATGCATAGTATCAACAAGCAGGATTTTAAAGCTGTGTCAATTTTTAACAAGAATAGTATAAAGTAACTTTGTGTTAACTGAAAGGTGTTGCTTTCACAAACCCACAGAGAATAATCACCAACTCTGCAGTCCTGTGTCTGATGTCTCATGTATGAAATCAGTTCAACACATAGTGACATTAAATGTCTGTGGTGTTGCTGCATCTTTGTGCTGTCTGAACATCACATTAAAGGCTACAACTACCATGTAGAGCAGATGCGTTGTTATTCACCTCTCACACACAGATGCACACAAACCTTCACCTGACACGAGGAAGAACAAACTCTATCACACGCAGGCGGCACAAAACTTTATAGCACGGGTGCTATAAAGACAGTGACATACAGGCCTGTGCCACACTGTACAGCCCTGAGAACATTCATTAATAGACTGATTAAAATAGAGTAGCAGTGCTGGGTGGGGCTAGATTTGTATGGAGTGTAAGAGAAGACAGCATGGCTTTACATAAGGAGTGGGTTAAGAAAAGCAACATCAAGCTACATGGATGGAAACATCATTTGTAATTCTATATCCTGTTCGGAAATGTATTGATATATCTTAGAAATGGCGGTACAGCCCAGCCCTGTGTTAGTTGAGGTGCTCATTATTTCAGACATTGAGTTGCTAGCAGCAGGCAGAGTGGGTTACAAAAGACTGGTGAAATTCTCCTCATTTTCAAGTAGTCTTAAGCCCTCACATAAGGGCAATTATGCTGCCATGCTAACAGTGGCACATACAAATGTGGAGGCCAGTAAACTCCCTTACTTTTACTTTGTTAGTATTTGGCCTCTATCCCTGAAGCACATAGCTTATGACAGAAATGCATGCATTAATGTAGGGAAAGTAATGGCAGGGATGACCTCTGTACAGCATCTTCCTATAATCCAGTACTTTCACAGGACTAGATTTGAATTTGTTCTAAGCATCAAATAAACCCTAAGAATCATTTGCAACATCTGTTCAAATGTTTGTAGAACAGTTAAGGTAATCAAATTAATAATAACTAGGGCTGTCAAAGTTAACGCGTTAATAACTCGTTAACGCAACATCCTCTTAACGCCGTTATTTTTTTTAACGCGCGATTAACGCTCAGTATAAAAAAAGAAAAAAAGAAACGCGCATTGTATGATTTACGGCCGTCAGTGGCACCTGTAGTCTTGATCCAGACGGTGGCAGAAGAAGAAGAAAGGGACTCAGAAGAAGAAGAAGCAGGGTTGGCGGTTCGGGAAGAACACGGTGGCCTTTATGCTCCTGGCACGGTCAGCGCCGGGTTCTTTCCTTGAATTACAGCCACCTGAGTGCACAGTAGTCACTCACAGTAACTTCAGTGAGTCCGCGGTTCGTGCAGGTGGAGTCTCATCATCACGATGATCTCCCGTGAAACAGCGGCAGCATCTCAAAACTGAATAACAACACTTACAGCACAGGTACGCAAGCGAGCTCAGCCAGTTTTGATATGATGCGTAACTGACTTATGTGGCATGATTTAGTTCGGTAAAGTTGGAAATATATTCACTGATTCGAACTTCCCGGATCAATAACTCATAAGCGAAAAATTGTTAAAACACAAACAACGACTCTGTACTACCGTAATAAGGAAGACAACGAGCTAAACCATATTTTCGTCAAAACGAGCGTCTGGACATTAACTCTGGTCTCTGTGGTCAGCCGGCTGTGAGACGAGGGCGCAGGGAGCGTCCACAAAGTGCAACACCGAAAAGAGATACAACAAATAATATTCAATAACTTCACTATTATTCAGTGTAGTGTCACCAAAATCACTCCACACATCAGTGGTCTCCTGCTGGTCATTATACAATTTTTTGTTTGGAAAAAATGTGCTTTGGCATAATTTGGGGGAATTTCTATTGGGAGAAATATTCAATAACTGAAGTACTTTTTCACTTATATGACAGGTACATAAGTGAACTTCTGGGAGGAGAGAAGTTTCTTTAAAGTATTAAGAGCATGAAAAAATACATTAAGATATATTTAGAACAGAAAAAAATGTGCCAAAAAAATTAATCGCGAGTTAACTATGGACAAAATGCGATTAATCGCGATTAAAAAAATTAATCATTTGACAGCCCTAATAATAACACATCATTGTTTACCTGAACGAAGGAGCTTTCATTTTCAGAAACTCATATCTCCACTAGTTTTGTTACTGTCTCAAGTTATTGTGATTCTATCACATCTAGAAGTTAATTTGTGGCACACATCTTGCTAAATGTAGTTCTGGAGCTGAAAACACAATTTACAAGATATTGTGACCGTATATTTTCCCAAGAAGGATTAGTTTATTTCCTTGGAATTTGATGTGAAAGTGTTTATATTATTTGCATATATCCTTCAAAATGGTTGTATCACTTCTTCTTCATTTAATATGATTGAATGCGTTCTCATGTCCAGTGAAGCTTTTGGTTTAGAGGCAGCACCAGTGTCTTAGTGATGTGTGTGTGTATGTGTGATGGTCTGCATATACTTTTTGATTGCTCCGCTTGAGATGTAGAAGTTCTTTGTGTTGAATTTAACAGAACTTTTGATTGTCAGAAAAATTGCATTCCGACCAATCTACAATGAGTAACGCTATGTTTGCAGTTTAAGAGCAGATAGTTAATGTTGGCTGTGTGTGTGGAATGACCCTGGGTTGTTTGGATGAAATTGCTTGTGCAAACCAAAGCTGGACCATGCTTGTATTCTATATCAAGTGTATGTTTCGAGCTAGCCAAGCCAACTGGACTCTACTGTAGTCAAGTTCACCTCGTCTAGCAAGTAGGAATGCAAGTTAGAACTGAAGCTAAATGTGTCCTGAGTCCATTCCCATAGACCTTATTTAAAAAAGAAAAATGGTGTTAACTTGACAGCGTCTGTGCTCTGATTCACTTTAATCCAATATGAGTAACACACAAACCTGTACTGCATCAGTAGCAGCCAAAAAAACAAACAGGCTACCTTTCAGTGAAAAGACATCATGCATGAGTCACATGCATTTACACCGCTGTGTGTTATTTCTTCCTGATGCTTTCATTTAAGATTCATCTGCTTTGTCGAGCAAATGTAAACGTGCTTGTCAGCCCAAACATTATGGGATAATTAATTCAGTGGATTCTTCAGAGTCCTGGCTTTTGTCTGTCAGTTTAAAGACAGATTGATAAAATCTTGGGAAGTCAGAGTCTGATATGATCAAGTTATTTCAAACAGAGAAAAGGTGGATTAAAGACAGTGTCTCATCAATGTCTGTCAGTGGCCGTTGTTCGGTTGGTCAGGTTTAATCCCAACCCGTCTCCTAAAATGTTCCTCTGCTAGCTACTCACTAGCTAACAACTAATTGTGGCTTCATGTAACGGTTGGAATCAACTTGTCAACCCAGATCACATTTGATTTAATACATTTATGAAACCGTCCCTGATTTCAAGTGGAGCCTAAAACATATTCTTATGTTTTGAAAAAGGAGGGCATTTTGATATAAAAATAAAATAAATTAGATTTTTGACATTTATTATGCATGAGAGAAAAATCCGCAATTTACAAAGGGACATAAGCAAGGGGGAAATTAGCACCAGCCACCAGCCAAATGTTGGTAAGGTGTGACTACAGAGACACTGGTAGAGTTCACATTTTATGAAGTTAATTTCCCACCCTGGACAAAAGATCATTTGGGACTTTTCATGTCACTGTGTCTGTAGCCGTTTTTATACTGGGCATCAAGCCACCAATCTGGCCATCATTTTTGCGGCTAGGTCCGCGGATTTAGACAGAAGGCGGCAAATTGGGGGTCTATTTGCCGCCTCGGAGGGTACACTTATTTCCGCCTCCATTGCAATCTAAATCCGAGATGTCAATGTGCTGGCAATTGCGTGAGATGGGCGGAGGTGATGATGACCTGCACTGTTGTGCGCCCCACAGTCGGGAGTTTTAAAACCAGGAAACAGCTGATCACAGCAGTCAGTCTATCACTGCATCTGCGGACGACAAGATGAGCAACCGGACAGCTGCTGAGATCCAGGAGATGCTAGTGTCTCCTCGGTCTCTGAAGCTGTCTTCGTTGTCCGCTTGTTGTTGTAGTGGCAAGCTATGAACGGTCGCTACTTTCAAATTAAAAGGCCCCGCTAAGAACCCAGTTCTAAACTCCAGTGGGGTGCAATTTGAAGCTCTTATTTTGAAGACAAATTCGTTGTCACTGCTCACAGCCCAACTTCGTGCTTCACGTCACGTCACATGTTTACGCCTACCCCAGAGGCGGCTTTTGGAAAAGGAGGAATATTACGCCCCCTTTCAGAAAGACAAGGCGGCAGATTGCCACCCTTACCTTGGAGCAAATGTGCCGCCTTTTCTATCTAAAAAGGGCTACTAATGCTGCATGTTTGTGTGTCTTGTTTCAGATCTGGGATTTGGCTGATCCCGATGGCAAAGGGTACCTGGACAAACAGGTAGGGAACAAATAAGTTCTCATCCAGTGCTTTGATGATGTGCTCAGTGTCTTCCAGATAGAAATGGGAAAATGACACCTTGCTTGATTGACATTTGTTTTACTCTGATCAACAGAACAAATCATTTCATATCAAAGTAAAACCAGTCTTTCTCATACGTTAGACTTAGATGGCCCAGACAGATAAAATCTCAATTCCATCATTTTTTTTTTCAATGAGAAAATAATCATTATGAATTAAGAAAAGCTTGCTTAGCTCTGTTTTATAGCCTCATATATCATGAACCTGACCCCTGCCTGCTCTGCAACTTGTCCTCACAATGGATGTTTCCTATGTGGCTTTTATTTTCTACTACCTGTGTTACCACTTGGCTCAAGGATGGCAACAAGAAGGGAGGCCACACACAGACATCTTAAGCAAAAAGTAGTTTATTTAACTCAAACCAACAAATGTTAACTAACTAGTGGGATATGTACAATAGGAAAAGTATCAGTCGTGTTAGCAGTGTATGGATGACTGGAGATATGGTGTGGTGTGTTGTCAAGCACTAAACAAAGGAAAAAGAGGCTGAGGGCCCTGCTGGAGGCCCAGGTCAGAGAGAGACACACCCCTAAAGGCAGTCTTTAAATATACTCTGAAAGCCCCGCCCAGAAAGGCAGGTACAGGCAGACGACCCTCCCAGCTCCACCTACATCTGCAAGAAAACAGTCAGAGCATGTCAGACCACCAATTCAAGAGTGGGAGAGGTCGTCACATCTTCTACATCCATGGTAACACCTACTGAGCAAGATGTTTAATGGACTGGTGCTTGATATTCTTGCCATGATGAAACTCTTCATGAAGTCAGTCTAACAGTTGGTCATGTGGTCACTTATAGTTGACTAATGTAAGTTCAGAGTGGTAGATAGCCTTGAAATGCCTCTAGTTGAATGTGATAGCTATGTATGCTTCAGAGTCTCAATAGATGGACCAATGGTGGCCTAAAGTTTAGAGGAGCAAGCTTGTACCTGGAAAGTCGCTTGTGCAAGCCCCTAAACCTGTGAATGTGATAAGTACTGGAAAAAACAAGCAAACCCTGAAGCATACCCATATAGTACGGAGAGAACTCTGGAGCTAATATGTTTTGTTCTGTTTAACATATTTTTGAAAATATCAAATGTATTCTATTTCGACATATGTATCAAAAAGTAGAGTTAAAGTCTGTTTTTTGGTTCTTTCTTAAAAAAAGTAATATGTTACTAGTTTTTTATTTTTGTTATGTTGACTTATAGATTTTTTAAATAGTTATTTGTTTTTAGTGGTTTATTACTGAACCCACCTGTCACATCCCACACTGCCCACCACCACCAGTAAATCCTCAACCTGACCACAGTTGTTGTAATGCCTCAAAATTGGCCAGTGCAGACTTGTTCAGCTCGGGTGAAAAAAAAAAGTATGACAAGTAGGGCTGGGACGACACGTCGGCGTAGTCGACGGCATAAATTTGTTGACATGAATAATTTGCATCGACATGTCGTCCCAGACAACCAGGGGGTAGGCGAATATCTGGAAGTGATAGGACCCGCGGAGGCTAAGAATATCAACCCTTCGCTAGCCCCATTGAACACCCATTAATCTGGGATTTTTTTAAATCCCGTAACTTAACATAACATGTATCCTGTGCTGACATGTAGCATCTGTATTTTCTACATAAACAATACAAGGTAAAACAGGCTCAACCACCTCATACATAACGTTCTGTTACCATAAGAAGAATGTTTAGCATGTCCAGTTGTAGGGAAGCCAACACTGAGATACTTGTGCCCGCGTCTTTCGGACGCACAGTAGGGAAATAACCGTACTGTTCGGACAAGATGCTAGCATACAATCAAAAGAGAAAGAGAAAGAAATTTAAGGTATGTTGAGCAATCTTAAGCATTCTTGAGGAGCAATGGTCTAAGTGCCATGGTAAATAAATGTTTAATAAATATTGAAATGTTAACAAAAAATGTTTTGATATCCATATTGTGTGAATAGTTACATCGATCAAGTAATGTGAAATAATCGGTGACTGAAAAATTAATTGTTAGATTAATCGAAAAATTCATCGTTAAATTAGTCAACTAATCAAAAAAAATATTTTTTATTAGATTATTTGATTAATTGATGGGATAAAAATATTCGATAGCTGTAGCCCTAATGTGAACAGATTTTAAATGTGTCCTCAATGCATCTCAAGGCCCCCACACACCGCCCAGACACAAACCAACAGCCAACTGCCTTTATCTGACCACTCCGTTGCCTCTCGTCTGACCCGTTCGGCAGAAAAGTTGCATTGGACGTGCTGCCAGAAATGACGGAACGGAGTCCATAGAAAAACAAAGTGCACACAGTATTCCACCCCTCCCACACACCGCGCTGATTCGCTAGCACACTGCCAATAAGAATGGTCATACAGCTGGCACGCAACCAATCAGCAAATCCAATGGCTCAGACGGCCAATAGCCAACCTTCTCAGACTTCGCATGCTCAATCGGAGCAGACACTGTCCGCGTGGTTCCAACAGCTTCTAACACAGCTGAACACACCGAACAGATTTGTTCCCAAACTCGTCCGAGTCTCCCCAAACGCTTCAGACGTCCAACGGTTGGCCCGGTGTGTTTCAGGCTTTACGTGCATCATGGTAATCCCAGGTGCAATCGGGGGAGAGAGACTTGATGGTAACACTGAGTGTTTTCTCTCTCAGGGCTTTTATGTAGCACTGCGGCTGGTGGCTTGTGCACAGAGCGGTCAGGAAGTCAGTCTGTCCAGCCTCAACCTTACAGTACCTCCTCCCAAGTTTGTGAGTATGACATCATCATTAAATCCACATATTCTTTGTACAATAACAAATTTCAACCTTTTCTTTTTTCCGTATCATTGTTACACTCATGTTCATGGTCATCTTTGTGTTACTGTGCGATCACATCTTGTGTCAAAACTCAGTTAGGGATGATGTGTGTTTAACTTATCGTTGCTTTGACAGTCATCTTTGTTTCATTTCAGAAGGACACCAGCAGTCCGTCTCTAAGCAGCACAGCTTCTGCCCCAAGCGAATTACACTGGGCTGTCAGGGTGTGTATAACCGCACGCACGCACGCACACAGACACACAGACATAAGTTATAGAAGTGTTTCCAATTAACCCAGAAGGAAGAACAACTCAATTTTAAGTCCTATTTATTTCAATGCCTTATTGTTTCTAGGTTGTCCATCTTTCCCATTCTTGTGAGCACAGCATCTCAACAAACTTGCACATGAATAGACGTACAGCAGTAGTCCACAATAATAATAATAACCTCATTGGTTCTGTTGATATTGATCTTCAGGTGATGGTTGTCGTTACACCAGTGCATGGCACTGCAGAATGCTGTGGTAGCCATTTTGGTTCAGGGTGCCTCTCACTGTGGATCCAGCAAAACAGCCCCAGACCATCAAGCTTCCTCCTCCATGTTTGACTGTTGATGTAACACACTGAGGAACCATCCTTTCACCTACTCTATGGCATACAAAAATCCTGCATGTTGAACCAAAGATCTCAAAGTCCGATTCATCAGTCCATAACACCTCCTTCCAGTCTTCAGTAGTCCATTGGCTGTTTCAGAACAGCTTTAAGTTGTTAACCCATTTCTTGTTCCCTGAAAAAGGCCATTTTGTTTAATTCTGAAATTTACATTATTTTTCAGTTTTGGATAACCTTGCCTATTTTTTTTTAACTGTGGCAGTTCTGCAGTTCCGCACTTCAGCACCTACCTTTGTACCATTCAAGCTATTCGTTGGACTTGAACTGCTTGAATTTCAATAAATAACTGGAACAATTGGGCTGTTCTAAAACTTTTGACCGGTAGTGTACATGTCAATACAGAGTTAGTTTCAGTTGTGCGTAAACTGAAGCTTAATTGGTGCCTGGAGGCGTACAAACAAAGGAGTTAATTCTAGCTGATAGTCCCAAATCCTTTTAACAAATATTGAGCATTGAAATATTGAATATTGACTGGATATTTCCAGATAACTTTAGTCATAAATATCCATTCTTTATTCAATATCAACATTTGCACTCCCCTTTTTCAGAGTCTCATGACAACACATTCATCTCACAGATATATTGGTATATGTCTTGCAGGAAGCACTAATTAGTTTTTAGTTAGTTAGTTAATTAGTTTTTACAATGTCCCTCTCACTACATCAAATGATCTTGACTGTCAAAAATCTGCCATTGTTCAGGCTCTAATATTGCTGTTTAGTAAACCATTCTGTAAATAAGCATGAGCTCAGCTGAAATACAAGGTCAGGTCTTGACTGCTGAGGTTTTTTTTTGATAACACATGTATGCTTTCCCTTGTAGCCTGAGGAGAAGAGTAAATTTGATGGGATCTTTGAGAGTTTGGCTCCAGTTAATGGTCTGCTGTCCGGAGAGAAGGTCAAACCAGTCCTTATCAACTCCAAGCTACCTCTGGATGTCCTTGGGAAGGTAATTACTTATCGAGCCAAGGACAAAAATGTGTTGTTTCACTGATCAGAATATAGCATGACTCGTGGTGGCTAGTAGTGCTGGGCGGTATGACGAAAAATGTATATCACGGTATTTTTCAAAATTCCTACGGTTTCACAGTATGTGGCAGTATTTTTTTTTTCATGCATAATCAGGTGTTCCCAGCATTTTCTACTGGTTGAGAGAGGAATTACTAGCCCCTTTTAGATAGAAAAGGTAAAGGCAGCACTCTGTCTATCTTTAAGGGAGGTGTAATTTTCCTCTCTCAACCAGTTTCTCATTCCTTCTTTCACAAAAAGCTGCCACTGGGGTCGACGTAAACATGTGATGTGACGTGAAGCACGAAGTTTGGTGTGAACAGTGACGTACAACATATGTATCGGTAGAAATGTGGCGACACTTGATATATTTATTTAATTATAGATCCATGGCCCATATTCTCGCCTCGTCAGTCAAACACACGCTGATGTTAAACCTCCGTTATTAAAGGAAGCGTGCGGCCTAGCGCACCACCCCCTCCGTTAGCTGCCTCAAGCAACAGACAGCTAGCAGGAAGCAGGTGGAATTTGTCTTCAAAATAAGAGCTTTACATTGCACCCCATTGAAGTTTAGAACTGGGTTCTTAGCGGGGGGCTTTTAATTTGAAAGTAGCGACCGTTCCTAGCTTGCCGCTACACAAGTAGTGGACATAACCAAACAGTTACAGAGACGAGGAGACGCTAGCATCTCCCGGATCTCACCGGCTTTCCAGTTGCTCATCTTGACGTCCGTGGGTGAAGTCATGATCTGCAATGTCTATCCTATCCATCTTCACCGTAACACAACACCATAGCACTACTGTTTACCCTCGCAGTCGCACCATACCTGTTTAGCATTGCAACATTGAAAAGGGTCCGGTCTGAAACAGTGTCGCGCGGCGCAGCATATCGTTCCAAACGTTGTGTATTCAAATACAACGGTATGGTGGTATATTAAAAATTCATATCATAACGAAAATATACACCGGTATTCGGTGTGAACCGGTATACTGCCCAGCACTAGTGGCTAGTAACTTTTGTTCACATGTTCCATATTGAGCATTGAATTGTTGAAAAGCAGTCTTTATGAAGTGGATTTCTGAAACAGAATCTGGGAAAGGTTGGTGTTTCTTGAATTATGCTGCACTATCTCATCATGTTTTTTCCTGCTGTTAGGTTTGGGACCTGAGTGACATAGATAAAGACGGTCATCTGGACAAAGATGAGTTTGCAGTGGTGAGTGTTGTCTTCTACTTTGCAGCTGCATTTACTTCGATTCTCTATAGATTTGTTCATGATATCCACTCAATGGCCCCTTTTATCAGCAAAGCTGCCATTCCACCACAGCCCAAAGGTTTTGTGTGTGTGTGTGTGTGTGTGTGTCTGAGATTTTCACTTATGTCACTTCTCTTGGTTTGGTTTAAAACAACTGAACTTCTTGACCGTGTCTGTATGCTTTGGGTTTCTGCCACATGATTGGCCGAATATGTGCATTAAGCAGTGTGCAATGTCCAAGCAGGTTTACAAGTGTACTAAATGAGTAGACTCAGTGTATTTTCCTATATCAGGGGTACTCAAATACAAATCATAAAGGGCCACAAAGATTTTTTTCAATGACTCAAATGTCCATGTATTGAGATCGGTCAGGCCACATGCAATAATACTGTGATATTCAAAGCAAAATGTCATTTTCATTCAAAACAACAACAAAAATACGAACTAAAATAAAATGTCATTTCTATTTTGACATAAGTTAAAATACATAGTTGAATATTTCCTCTTTTTGTTTGCCTTCAAACATTGTGTCCATCACTTCAGTCATGCATTCTTTTATTAGTTCTGCATCTGAGAATGGCTTCTTGTGCTTATCCAAAATCCACACCACTCTAAGTGAGCACTCTGTTGCTTTTTGTTGTTGTGTCATAGATGTGACTAGAATCCTTCTTGCAGCTTGATATGACGATTTCACTGCATTTCTTTTTGCTGTTCTTACCTCTGAATTTTGAGGAAATGTCTCTTCAAAATTCCTATGCTTCGTCTCATAATGCCGTTTCAAATTTGAAATCTTCATCTCAGCTATAGTTTCCTGGCATATTTAGCACATGGGTCTTGTGCTGGTTGGAGGGAGAATGAATGCACATTTTTCAGTCCACTTGAATTGCCAATTTTCACTGTCCACTTTTCTTTTAGCACTGAACTTGGAACACGCCATTTTCGTGCAATCTAGGCTCCTACAGCTGGCAAAATGTCAATATGCGAACTGCTCCAAAAACAAAATGTGAAAGTTAAGAATTGCGCTGGCAGCAGTGAGTGACCCAGCTGTCTGTGTATCATTGGCATGGAGACAAGTCCCGGTATACATGTGCTGACCCAACCAGAACACATAGTGAAGGAATAACAGTTCGGGGGCCACAAATAGGAGGCCGGCGGCCAGATGCGGCCCAGGGGCCGCCTATTGAGGACCACTGTCCTATATGAAGTAAGGGCTGAGTGATATGGAAAGAAAATCTTATCTGGGTATTTCTATCTTAATGGTGATACACGCCATACACTGATCAGCCACAATATTAAAACCACCTGCTTAATATTGTGCAGCCAAAACATCTCTGACCTGTCAAGGCATGGTCTCAAGACCTCTGGGGTGTCCTGTGGCACATTTGTAGTGGATCCTTTGGGTCCTGTATGGTGGGGAAGGGGGGTGGGCCTCCATGGGTCAGACTTGTTCCAGCACTTCCCACAGATGCTCGGTCAGATTAGGATCTGGGGGATTTGGAGGCTAGGTCATTACCTTGGGCTCTTCATTGTGTTCTCAAGCCAGGGCACATGGGCACATTGACCTGCTGGGAGGGTCACTGCTATCTGGGAGTACCGTTGCCATGTAGGGGTATATTTGGGCCACATCAATCAGTGCGTTCAGATAACACTCACGAGGTTTCCCAGCACAACTTAGCATTGTAATGAGATGATCAATGTTATTCACATTGACTGCCAGTGCTTTTAATGTTGAAGCTTATCAGTGTACATCTCTGTATTCACATTAAATGCACTGAATGTTTAGTTGAAAGTCAAAGCCATATTTCACGAGCCCCTCTTTGATCAAGATGCAGAGGTAGGGTTTTGTCCCTTGTTGGAAAATAAACAGCTGCACAACATGTTGAAAGGTGGTGTATGTTAACTTATTTAACCTACAGCAGTCTATAGATTTGTAGCACAGGCCACAAAACAAAAAGTCCATTGTAGTTTGATACAGTTAAGATCCTTTGTGGGCGAGTTAAAAAGTTGTTTTCAATGGCCTGCCAAATTAATTTAGTCCTGAACAAATATTTTTGAATATCTGTACTTATGCTATTAAACTGATGTGTGTGCACAGCATGAAGAGAGAGAGGGAGGGAGACACTATGTCCACATTATATATGTCTTATTAATGCCTGTAGCCCTCATCCAGGTGCTGTATCACTGTCACACAGCAAACTACAACTACCAAGAACAGTAGCCATCCGTATGGTTCAAATCACTCACAAACAAGCACACAAACCCTCACCTGACTCGATCAAGCCACTCTGTCCAAAACATATGCAGCACAGTGCTGTATTGCACGTGTGCTACAGAAGGGCAACTTCACCTTATCTTGACAAACAGTATTGTCTAAAACTGTACCTTGCTTGGAAATATATATTGATGTATCTGAATTAGTCTTTATGTCACCCAGATATATCAGTCACAAGTCAGCTCAGTCAGTCATTGTGAAGCACTAATACCGTGATTTCAGTTCTGAGCTGAACCCTAGCACTTTAATCAGTAAATCCACAAAAATCCAGAACTAAACATCATAATTGAGAGAAATGTTGTTATATTTTTTATTACAGTGTGTCTTTCTCAAATAATTTCACGAGAAACTGTGACAGGACATATTCGACTGTGGTGATCTGCTATCAAGGATCATTAAACAAAAATACAAATAAAATGTATTTTAGTCTCAGAACTGGCTGAAAAGTATATGAGCTAATGTCATGACTTGGGGCAAATAACAGATTTGGGACATTAAATAGTTTTCTGAAAAGTCTCCGTGCAGCCAAGTAAGTGCGGTGTATTTATAACAAGATGTATTTCTGCAGGCCATGCACCTGGTTTACCGGGCCCTGGAGAAGGAGCCTGTTCCTGCACTCCTCCCTTCTGCCCTCATTCCTCCATCTAAGAGAAAGAAGAGTCTGGGCTCAGTGTCCGGCTCCATGCCTGGACTGCCCGCGAGCCCCCCACCACCCAAAGACTCACTGCGCTCCACACCCTCCCACGGCAGCATGAACTCACTGAACAGCACTGGCAGCCTTTCACCCAAACACTCTCTGAAGTCTGGACAGGTGATACACACTGTATACTGTATTGTAATGTAGGCATACACACATGTGTATGTGTATATGTATATATGTATATATGTATATGTATATGTATATATGTACATATGTATATATGTTTATGTATATATGTATATATGTATATATGTTTATGTATATATGTACATATGTATATATGTATATGTATATGTATATACGTATATATATATATGTAGAGGTTATAATCTTTATGGATTTAATCGTTGCAACATCTTCATCCCTCTCTGTCTCAGCATTCATTGACGTGGGTGGTCCCAGTGTCAGACCGTGGTCGCTATGACGACATTTTCTTGAAGACAGATGCTGATCTGGATGGTTTTGTCAGTGGACATGAAGTGAAGGACATCTTCATGCAGTCTGGACTGACTCAGAACCTCCTTGCCCATATATGGTAGGGCCTTATGCTTCATGCCTTACTGCCTTATGCCTTAATATATGTTGTGTTGTATGTCTTGGCTACTGATTTATGCTGATTCAGCATTCATAAAGAGTTATTCATTTGTGATAATGCCTTTATTAAAGTGTGCAAAATTTTTGGTTGAAAACATTGGAAAATTAGCAAAAATGATGAACGTTTATGTGAAAAAGTAGCAGTTTTGATGTTATGACAGCTATACATTGTGTTGCAGAGATGTCTACTGATGTTAGCATGTCAACCACTTAGCCCCAACCCAACTAATCCCAGCCCAGTCCAGCCAAGCTAGCTGACTATGCTGCTGGTGTACGTAATTGGGACACCTTACATGGTCATCCAAAGGCTAATGAGTTGAAATCCTTTATTTGAAGGAGTTGTTAAACTGTTCAAGCTCAACAGTTATTTGTCATGGTACAACACAGCTGCACTTTTGACTTTACTGAGTAAACCCATGAGGGTGGTGCACTGTATGTATGACAAGAAAATAAAAGAACTCAAGTCAAATCAATCAAGCTGTTAGTGACAAAACATGCCTTATTATAAAGTGGTGCCATTAAATCTTCTAATGTGAGAAATGTTTGTCACAAAGAAACCCTGACAGGTATTTCCATGCAATTTTTCTTCTTTTCAACTGGTCAAATTTAACACTTCGTCATCATTTAGGACAAATGCCACTCATTCCAAGTGCAACTATAAGCTTGTGAAGTGGCGGTTCTTCAGATAACAGAGACCAGACAATCTATATGTCTTACCAAAATGGCTTCCATCTCAGTTCTCCTGCACATCCTGTCAGTGTTCATGTTGTCTTGGGGACATTGTGAAACACATGTTGTTCTTTTTCCTTACTCAGAAGGTCAGTGTTCTTTTTTTATGTAGAAAAATTTAAATTTGGGGATGTTTCTGGAAGCAAATCAGTGAAATAAAGTCAAACACGTTTGAATAATCAAATTTGAATAGGGTTTGATTTCATACTGTGTGTTCTTCCCTGCAGGGCTCTGGCAGACACCAGGCAGATTGGTAAACTGACCAGGGAGCAGTTTGCCCTCGCCATGCATCTCATCCAGCAGAAGGTCAGCAAAGGTATCGACCCTCCACAGACCCTGACGGCTGACATGATCCCCCCATCTGAGAGAGGCACTCCTGTACCAGTAAGTCCCACCCCACATACACGAAGTGCATGTTTAGTACAGCTCAGTGATATATCTATATGAGTGTATCTCGTGAGTTTCTTTTTCATAGCATTTGTTTTATGTCTTACGTGCTCTGGGTCGCTGTGCGGTCTTTAGGGCAGCTCAAACTTGGCAGCCAGCTAGGAGCAATTTTAGTTAACTGCTTCAGGCTAGAGGTTAGAGTAGCAATACTCTGCTAGCTAAAGAGCTACAGAGAGTAGCAATACTCCCGATAGGGCTATGTAGCAATACCCTCGTCTTTGAAGTATTAGCCCACGGAGTAGCAATACTCTCCAAGGCTAACGTTTACACAAACCACACTGAGCAACATCACTGTTTCCCTGTAGTAAAGAGAGAAAAGTAGAAATATTTTTCGCAAACACACTAGCCGAGCAGTAGCAGTAGTACGCTTTATACCACACCTCCCTGCTGCACAGCTAAGGTACACGCACAAAGCTAACGGTACACAGCCACCTGTAGCTGTTTACACAACTTGGCTAACGAGGCTAATTAGCTAGCACAACTGAAGAGAGCTAACTATGGCTTTCCCACAAATACCAACGGCTCCTACTACGGAAGGCAAAAAGCCTCAGCTGCAAGCCTGCCCATGCGGTAATAACATATAACAATGGAACACCCGATGTGTGCGACCTGTCAGAGTCTGTAACATGCTCAGGCAGCTTTAGCCTGACCTGGCGAGTGCATCCTCTCTGTGCGATGCCGGAGCTGTTTCTGGATGG
Source organism: Diplodus puntazzo (assembly GCA_963678695.2). Classification (NCBI taxonomy): domain Eukaryota; kingdom Metazoa; phylum Chordata; class Actinopteri; order Spariformes; family Sparidae; genus Diplodus; species Diplodus puntazzo. Next base: position 31,633,600 of record OZ023163.1, read on the forward strand.
GGTAGACAGCGGGTCCGATGGCAACTCGAAGTTGTTAATCGCCGATGACGACAAGGATGATGACTCCTTGTCAGCGCCATCTAGTCAGGCTACAAAGCCTGTGGCTGTAGACAGGACAGTTCTGGTGTCAGCTTCACTGGATTTAGACATGCAGGAGGTGTGTAAACGCATGGCTGCAAAGCTGAACATCCCATGGCCTGCTGTGCAAGTGGAGACAACCAGGTCTAGCTATGATGGAAAGAGGCTGCCCAAGATGAAGAAGACGGGAAACAGCTGCTTCCCGTCTTCCCAGAACTCCTGAATGAGCTGGTCGCTACATGGAGAGCCAAGCTATAAGAGACAAGCACCCTATCCCCAGAGGCTTTCTTCTTGACTGCCACAGGATGGATGCACACGGGCTGCTTCAGATACCGCAGGTCGGGCAGGTCGTGGCGTCTCATCTTCACCCCGCCTCAGGCGCCGATACTGAGGCCCCTGACGCCTCAGTATCGGCGTCAGGTGCCTCCCTGCCTCCCAAAGTCAGCCACTTTCAGTCCAGTCTGACAGACAAGAGCTACAAGGCGGCCACCCTCACTGTCTGAGCCATGAATGTGTCCCTGAGGCGGAATTAGAGGAAGAGATGACAGCAAGTTGTGGGAAGAGATCTGCATAGTCACTGACCACTGCCTTCACCTCCATAAAGTTGCAGTCCAGGTCACAGGCAGAGCAATGGGCTTGATGGTCCTACAGGGGAGAGAGCCAGGTGGTTAAACCTCACCAACCTCGCTACGAGAGATAAAGAGGATCTCCTGGATACAACGGTTGGCACAGGTTTTATTCAAGATACTTCATGATCCCAAGGAAAGGGGGGCGAGCTATTTAAGACCTCAAGGCCTTGAACAGATATCTCAGAAAGTACAAATTCAGAATGTTCATGTGTCACTTCTGCGTTTCGGGGGATTGGTTCATGTCAGTTGACCTGAAAGATGCATATTTCCACATTCCCTAACCCTCCACAGAGGAAATACCTACAGGGGGTTTCCTATGAATATCTGGTTCTCCCTTTCGGCCTCTCACTCAGCCCAAGGGTGTTTGTAAGATGCACAGAGGCAGCATTAAGCCCCTGTGAGGGAGAGGGGCATACGTGTGGCGACCTACATAGAGGACTGGCTCATAACAGCTTCCTCGCAGCTGGAGACAGCGGTTCATACGAAAACACTTGCAGAGCGTAGAGACACTGGGTTTCATATTAAATGTGGAAAATGGCATAGATCTGCGGTATCACAGGCACTGCATTCTCAGAGTGTCTGTGACATGCGCTGCGAGCTTTTTGACTCATGGAGTAATACCCACCAGGAGAGTGGTCTAAACAGATGTATCCCTGACAGGCTGGGGAGGTCAGTGAATGGCAGGTGGAACATCCCACTACACTGTATTCACATAGATTGTCTGGAAGTAATGGCTATGGGTCTGGTCCTACAATACTTACTTCCTTTTCTGGAGGGCTACCATGTATTCATCCAGTCAGACAACACTACAGTGGTGGCATTGACAGCCCTAGGAGGACAGGAAGGCCCTGGTTTGCAGACATGGTACAGCTCCTGTGCGGTCAGCCAGCTCCTCTACCAGCAGAGATCTGCTGACACAGGTGCGTGTCATTCCTTTTCAGTGCTCTGTATTGACAGTCTTGTCATTTTTGCAGAGATTACTAGACGAAGGGCAGAGCATTTTCTACCATAAATGTTTATTTGGCAGCTATTGCATCTTGCCATGTGGGTTTTGATGGTCACAAAGTGGGACAACACCTGCTGGTGTGTCGGTGTATGAAGAGGGCATGGAGGAAGTTAGCCTCGGTAAGATCAATGACACCATCATGGGATCTGCCAACAGCCCTGAAGGCTATCTCACAGGCACCCTTTGAACCCGTGGAACAGGTGGATATGAATATGGTGTCCTTAAAGACTGTACTACTGATGGCCCTCACCTCTGCTAAGAGGGTGGGGGTAATGCACGCTTTGTCTGTGAATAAAGCTTGCATGAAAATTGCTCCTGATCGTTTGAGTGTGCAACTACATCCTAACCCAGCTTTTTTTTTTTTTCCTAAAGTGGTGGGTCCCTGCATACGTGTAGAGCAGAAAGCTTTCAACCCTTTGCCATTTACTTCTGGCTCTGCAGATATGTGTGGACAGGACACCAAATTTCAGAGGATCTGATAAAATGTTTGTGTCCTGGGCTAAACCTCATAAAGGAAGACTATTCTCAAAACAGAGGTTGTCCCAATGGATAGTGGGGGCCATTGCACTGGCTGACACTAGTTGAGGCTCACAACCTCCAGCAGGTCTGTGTGCACACTCTGCTAGAGGATTCACATCATTCTGGGCTCTTTGTGCGGCAGTCAGCTGGTCTTCACCTCTGACTTTTGCCCAGTTCTACACCCTCCTTAGCTCTTGCAGTGCTGAGTGTAGATGTATCTGGGAACAGGGATTATTCACCAGAATAAGTCTACTGTCAGGGCTGGTTCCGGTAATGGGCTCTTAAACAGTCCGGGAGTAAGTATATCCCATAGTGAGACACTCACTCATGCTGCTTAGAGAACCGGGGTAATGCAAATAACCTAAAGTTCACGAATGGTTAGTCCACTGATCACATCTCCATTCCTGACCTCTCCTGTACACATGTCGATGATGGCCAAAATGGTCAGGCCAGCTCCTTGAATCATAACTCCCTGTCATCTGTGTGTCGGTGTGTGCGTGAACAGAAGATTGCGAGGCAAATTGTAAAGCCCTACAGATGCGTATGTCTGGACACTCATATCAGATCTCAGTCTTTTCTAACACATGCAGCTTGACAACATCAAATCCGGAGTGAGGGAAGTGATTCCCTGTTGCTGTTGGCAGTAGCAACAGTCTGTCAATCAGTCTGTCTGACAGTCACGCTGAAATGTGATCTTTATTAGTGATGCAGGATATATCAGCCTATACATCAGCCAGAAAAATTATTGGCCCAAAAAAAAAGGCAAAGAAGTGGTGCAGTGCACTTTTGCCACACTCATGATATCAAACTACTGCAGCTGGGTAGAGCCAGGCTGTGTTGACTAGAGAGCCAAGCATGTCATCACTGGTGTGAATGTTTTCTGATTTCCGAAGAAGACAACGTTATTGTTATTTGTAGTAAATGTTCTGCAGGGTTTCAGAGAGGTAGAGAAAAGGGTTATCAATACAAATGTTGTTAGAGCTATGGAATGTTAAATCATCCATCTGTGCTCACTACACCTGAGCCTCTCTTAGCTTCAGCTGTAAATAAACTACAGGTTAGGACCTTCTTTTTGAGACAAATGAGAAGCAGGTACTTATCGGTTATCAGTATCATCTGAAAAAATCCAAATGATGCATCCCAAATCTTTTTTTAATATAACTAGCCCTCTCCCTGAGAGTTACTAATTAAAGTTTCTTCTTCAAGCGGTATAAAGTAGCATAGCATTGGGATATGATGCCTATTACCCATAACAGGAGGATTTTGTGATACAAGTCTTATTATTATCTTTGACTGGGAGCAGGTTTTTCTTTAATGACACATAGAGAAGAAAAAATAATCTGTTTATTTTTTATTATCAATGACCAAAAGTAGCCATGTTTTAGTATGAGAGCTGATACATAGGTCCATAATGTGTTGAAATGCAAGCTGCATTGATTATTGCATTGAAAGCTTTTTTATTTTTATATAGGCTACAGTATACTGTTTTACTCTCAGGGATATGCTCATTGCCTGTAACAGAAGGATTCTGTGTTCATAGAAAGTCAAATCTATTTGTGAAAAAGAAAAGCCTTTTCTTTAATGAAATATTAGAGAAGGTAATTAATCTGTTGATTTTCTTTAACGATCATCACAAAAGTAGGAAGTGATTAACAAACTCTGAGTAGCAAACTCAGATTTAATATTAATTATTATTATTAGTATTTTAAATCATGCATGGAAATGTACACCAAAAAATTGTTGCATCGATAATCGGTTTAGAATCGAATCGTTGACCTTGGAATCCAATCGAATCATGAGGTGCCAAGAGATTCCCACCCCTAGTGTCCCATGCATGGACATGGGGTGGAGCTGTAACTGTTTGTATCATGGTTGTCATTAAATTAGGGGTTTGTGTTTGGCTGCAGAGTATGTCAGGATACATGACCCCAGTGGGATCAGAGATGGCTGCTCTCTCTGAGATGAGACGGGTAAGTCAATACTTCTTCTCTCTCTCCCCTGCTCTGTTATACATCCTGTTTCTTGATCTCTTCTGATTCCCTAATCTGTCAAATCTGCCTATTTGCTGGAAGAGAACTTGAAAGTGTAACCCCTGTGATTTTGATGAGAGGTAAATCATGTACTGCCTAAGTGTATTACTGCTGATGTTTCTACCTCTCCCCTCTTCCTCCTCTCTCAGGCTATAATGTTCAAGTTGTGGGTAGGTAACACTGACCTACAGTGTGTTGCCCTATAAATGCTTTCAGTGTCTGGCTGTATTGGCTGATTACTGGAAAGTATTTGCAAGACTTTTCTCTCCATTCTAACACAATGCAGGGAAATATTCTTACCCTGTCAGCTGTCCGAGAATCAAGGGAAGATTCAAGTTCGTTTTGAGCTGGCAATCTTTAAAAATGAGTATATTTGATAAAGCAGCTGCATTCTTACATTAGCCGCTGTTTGCGACCCTGGTATGAATACGTTAGATACATTAAATAAAGTGCAACAAGTATTCCTGTTTAATAAAGGTACAGCCACCCTCATGAAGACTATTTGAATGTTCTCAAAGGGGGCTGACAGGTCCTGAATCTTTCCTCTCCGTGACACTTGATCAGTGGTGGTCACATGTTAGTGACTGACCCAGCTCCCACCTACTGACTCAACCTCTGTGCTGCTCCTCATATTGAGCGCTGGTTTCTCTCCTATCCACACTTTTCCTCTTCTTCCCTCCTTTGGCCTGGTCAGCCATGGCTCAGTTGGTACTGTTTCATCATCCCACTTCCTTCAACAAATAAAGTTTACTTTGCCAACATGTTGTCTTCTTTGTCTCCCTATCTTCCTCTCGTTCTCCCTCTCTGTCCACCTGTCTCTCTCATTACAGGACAGCTCGAGCTCAGTGGGCTCAGGGGAGTTCACTGGCATCAAGGAGTTGGATGATATCAGCCAGGAGATAGCCCAGCTGCAGAGGTAAGTAGAATGACAGCCAGTAGAGCGCACACCTCCACCAAGGCCCAACAGTTTTTTCAGTTTTTACTTCTGGCTTGCTGCCCCTTTTCTGAAACAACGTCTGTCTCCATGCTGTGTTGTCATTCCATACCAACACATCCAAAATCCAGGACTTCCAATTTCTTGAAAAAATGTATGTAAAACATTTCATGGGACACAATCCTTTAAATAACCTAGAACATTTTGCAGTCAACTAGCTCCCATTCCTACAATGTTTATTTCACCTATATAATTTCGATGCCAGCTTGTCCCCAATGATGTGCTTGTCGCTCACACCACTTTTATGACTCTGCATACTCTTTGGATGTGATTTCAAGTATATTTAAAGACACCAGTTAAGTTTGGCATCAGCTTTTCAAAAACCTTAAAGTCTTTCTCAACAACGATTTAATATTATTTCACTTTCTACAGCCAGTAATGCAAATCTAGGGGTAGCCTTTAAACAAACATTAAAATATTCCACATTTTTCATATATTTTTTGCATTATTCAAAGTTTTTACTGCCAGCCAATTGAATTTGGCATGAGCTTTTAATCAGCTATAATTCACAGCTGCAACTTCTTCAGAACTTGCCTTCTCTAGTTAAGATTAATATTTTGTTCAGACACAGACAAGATGACATCATCTATATGCAACAGACCAAACCATCACAACATGTATTCAAAGTATTTTCAGAAGCCAATGAAAAAAGGGAAAAGGTATCACACAGACAGAAAAGCTTGAAGTCAACACAGCACAAGAATGAAACCACTGAATGTGATACTATAGCCAGTGAAAATGACCATCAAAATAAGTATATATAGTGGGGGTGGGGGAAAAATCGATTCACATAAGAATCGGGATTCTAATCATCCACAATTCTGAATCGATTTATAAACTTCAAAAATCGATTTTTTATTAACGTTCCTCCGTCTCTCTGTGCGCCTCCACGGGCTTCTGTACACAGCGTTGCAGCAAGCTTGGGGAAAGAAAGACAATTTGTCTTCAAAATAAGAGCTTGACATTGCACCCCATTGGAGTTTAGAACTTGGTTCTTAGCAGGGTGCTTTTAATTTGAAAGTACCGACCGTTCCTAGCTAGCCGCTACAACAAGCTAACAGTGAAGACAGCTTTAGAGACTGAGGAGACGCTGCATCTTCTGGATCTCAGCAGCTGTCCAGTTGCACATTTTGACGTCCACGGATGAAGTGATGGACTGACTGCTGTGATCAGCTGTTTCCTGGTTTTAAAACTCCTCAGCTGTGGGGAGCACAACAGCGCTGGTCATCCACACCTCCGTCCATCTCACGCAATTTCCGGCATAACGACGTCTCGGATTTAGATCAGAATGGAGTTGGATAAAAGTGTACCCTCCGAGGTGGCAAATTGGCGGACCAGGACAGACCCCCAATTTACCGGCTTCTGTCTAAATCCGCGGACCGTGGCGCAAAAAGGACGGTCAAATTGGCGGCTTGCTGCCCAGTATAAGCGACTATTAACTATGCAAACAAGGGCAGCCATGCACTGCAGGCACACTGTCTAACAGAAGTGCACAAAAAGAAGGTGCAGGTCATAACATCCACACACAGTGTAGCCAGCACCTTCCTTCCAAGCAGAGACAGCAACTTTTTCAAAACCCATATTCATCTAGTCAAAATACACTCTTTAAGGGCTTGCTTTTTTCATTCTGCAGCAGATTGCACTATTAAAGTTGTGCTGTTGCGCATTTCATGGAGGAAGTTCTCATTTCTTATATAGCATAATGTGACCATAGATAGATGTTGCCTTTCTTAAGTTTGCCTTTGTGTGATTACATCATTGGAATCAGTTTATTTAAAAATCACATTATCTTATACAAACTGTATTGTTTTGATGCCATAATTTGCCTTAAAACACAATGCATTGTATCAATTTTTGAATCGAGAATCGGTTGAATCGAGAATCGGTTAAATTGAGAATCGATTTTGAATCGAATCGTGACCCTAAGAATCGGAATCGAATCGAATCGTGAGACACCCAAAGATTCACATCCCTATTGTATAGTATAGTTCATCCTGTAGTTTTTAATATAGAAATCAAACTAACTCCATTAAACCAAGTAGGTCCTTGACTGTGGGTATTGGCTCAGAGCATCAGTCTCTGATGCAAAGATGGCGGAGAGTGCTGCAGCCCGCAGCATAAGCCCACAGCTAACCATCTGTATGTGCTGTGTGAATGGTGTTGCAGAAGAAAGCTGAGCTTTACTATTCATCTTGGCTTTGTCTCATCCTCCTGCTTACCACCTTCCACTCATCCACCCAGCCAACCGTCCACTCTTACTTTGATGTGTATTTATCAAATTTTTGTTTGTTCACCACTTATTCTCCATGCTGCGTCAGCACTCTTGCCTTTACCCAGTGGAATACTCTCAGGTAAACACACCAGCTCCTGAATATCTTTGGACTGGCATTCTGTCAAATCTACTGTGACACAAACAGATCATCAATTATTCTATCATACGTTGATTAAATTATTATTGTGATTAAATTATTTATCTTTAACAGTATTTATTGATTTTTCGTTGAACATCATACATTTGAAGTACAGTTGAAATTCTCATGTATACAAGCATGGATCTGCTGCATTATCCAAATACTTAGTTATACAAAGAACTCGTAGTATTCTAAGAATGGGGTCCAAATCTCTCTAAATTTTTGCAAAAAGCCTTTAAGAGTATATCTGATTATTTCAAGTTTCATAAAATACATGGTATCTCTAACCCATCTCAAAAAATTAGAAGATGCTTGTTCCTTTCTAGAAAGAAGAATAAGATGTCTTGCAATTAAGGTAGTAAATACAATTATTACACAAGCTTTACTTTGAAAGGAGCAGGTTTCAGGGGTTAATCCAAATGAGGCACACTAAGGAGTAGGAATGAAGTCTTTTTGAAACATCTCAGTATAGGCACCGAAGATTTTTGACAAAAAGTGTGGAGTTTAGGGCAGGACCATAGTATGTGTATAATATCCGCTGATTGACCTTTATAGCGAGGGCATGAGGGGTCTGCATCAGGGAAGATCTTCGCCACTCTTGCATTGGTCAAATGCAGTGGTGAACCCTGCCTATCAGAACTGGGCCTTCTCTTCGAAAGTCTTAAAGAATATGCCCATTGGCTACAAATCCAAATATGATTGGTTGATCATATTGTCAATCCAAATGTGCACTCTCATTACGTTTAATGGTCAGGGCATTCTATAAAGGAAACAGAATAACCCGGATGGAGGATATTTTGCCCAGAGACTCCGTGGAGAAATTTCTGATTGGTTGAAATTTTTTCCAACACAAAACCACTCAAGTGCGCAGTGTATGGACAGAAAACTACAGAAACAAGATGGCATAATTTTATTTTATTTATAAAATTGATAAGATATGTTTCTTTTTCATCTGAGGATTTCAGGGCCTTCTCTGAATATCTTTAAGGCCTTGAAGATTCGCCTCTGGTCAAATGTGCTTTCAACAGAACCTTAAGTTGTATTAAATTGTGCCTAGCACATGGGGAGGAGCTGTGTACAAGGTCAAGCACCCTCTCCCATTGATCTGCTGTCATTTCCTCTCCCAAATCGTCCTCCCAAAGTCTCCTTACATCTTGCAGTGAGTGAGGGATGATGTCACAAATATTGCTAAAGAGAATGGAAATCAAACCCTCACGGTGTGGGGACCATGAGAGAATGTTATGGACATACTATTTTCCAGACGAGTGATTAAATGATTGCTATTATCTTGATAGCCGAGATGAAGATGTAGAGTTTGTTGAAGGACAGGTTCACAGCCTGTAGATCTACATTAAGTGTCAACATGGTATGTCAGGTACACTTTCAACTCCTTTAAATATGGCTGACGTATTGACTTGGACTCAAGTATCAAATATCAAAGTTCACTATGACCTCACAAAATGTACCAAAACTAAATAATTCATAATTATGACAACATTTCAAAGAAATGTCTAAAGGGATGAAAAGATGAAGTGATGGCATTTTATATCCAACCGGCCAAAGGCCATTTTCACTGTAACATCATAATATTTTCTGGTCATTATTCAACATCATAACTTAGAACAGAAGGGCAGGTTGTAACCATATTTCACATTAGGTCACATGCTGAATTGGTGACACTAATCTTTGCTGTCCCCCATCAAACTGCTGTCTGTAGAGATGTTCTATGCTGCTGGGCGAGAGAAGTGTGTGCAGCGTCAATGTGATGTGTAAATTGATCTTCAGGTGATTGTCTGATTGGTTCTGTTGATATTGGTCTTCAGGTGACTGTCCGATTGGTTCTGTTGATGCTGATCTTCAGGTGATTGTCTGATTGGATCTGTCGATATTGATCTTCCGGCGATTATCTGATTGGTTCTGTTGATATTGATCCTTAGGTGATTGTCTGATTGGTTTTGTTGATATTGATCTTTAGGTGATGATCGTTGCACCATGTGATGAAACTCTCAATCAATCCTCTGTCCTCCACTGTTAAATAGTCAGGTATATCCAAACTATTCCAGAAAGGGCCGTGTGGCTGCAGGTTTTTGTTCCAACCAGTCAAGAGCACACAGTTTGACCAATCAACTTTCTGAAGTCTGAGATCAGTTGATTAAATGAGTCAGGTCTGGTGTGCTGCTGCTTGGTTGAAAAGAAAACCTGCAGCCACATCGGCCCTTTGTGGGATAGTTTGGACATGGCTGCTTTAAGTGAAGACAGCATGCTTTTAACTGGAAATTAGTCACTGGAGACATGTCAGTACAGTGACTAAACTTTGATTTTGCCTAGAATTACGTGTAAAATCTTGTATTAAATTCCTTCAAAGACTTCACTACATATATAGTATGGCATGAGTCTGGACAGACATGGATTTAAACTGCTCCTTGACTGTTGCACAGAGGCATACAAACACAAGAAGCTAATTCTAGATCAAGTCAGTCTTAAAACAATAGCCAGGTGCCCATATGAACATTGAAACAGATTAGCTTGATGTAATCATTGATCATTATGATGTCCTTGAAGCTGTCTGCGTTAAACAATTAATTTACTTTAATTGAAAGTGTATACATAGGGGATTTTTTAATGGCCAGTATGAAAAGGAGGAATATTTCAAAATCCATACGGCCACCTGACTTTTGTTGTCAGAGCTAGCCTTTAAGCAGTTGGACACCCAGTGGTCAGAATAACTTTGGTGGAATCAAATGCTGTTTGTTAAAAGAAGCTTGATAATAGAAGTGTGCATTCAGAAACTGCTATCTGATCAAGTTTTGAGCACGCCGTTTTAGTTCCCAAACATTAGGACTCTATTTGTCACAGTCTGTCACACACTTTCTTCCCTCACTGATTCCTGCTCAGATCTATAAAATGAACAACGGGCTTTTAGAGATGTGGACAATTGTTTTAAAAGACTTTTTCAATTACACCATCATTAACTGATTTAATTATGTGATTAGTGATTAATTATTGATAATGTAGACAGGTGTACTCTTTTGTTTATCAGGTCACATGCAGCAGTTTCTGGCTTCCTGTCACTGAGCAGTGGAATGTGGAGTGCAGTGATTTTTCTCTGTTACGTGGATTTGATAGAATTCCAGTCCTGTGTCTTATTACTCTGACATGTTGATGTGTTCACACAGCAGAGGGTTGGTAGCATTTACATTTTTTTCTCTAATCGTAATTATGGTGTGTCTGTCTGTCTGTCTGTCTCTCTGTCTGTATTAGGGAGAAGTACACTCTGGAGCAGGACATCAGGGACACAGAGGAGGCCATCAGACATAAGAGCGCAGAGGTGCAGGTGCGGGCTCCTTGTTCACTTGTCAGTCAGCTATAGTATCAACACATAGCTTGGTTTAATGTGGACCCCTTTCATTTCAGGTTCAGTCATTACACAAAATTCAGAGAAACCATAGTCATTGCTCTTTGCCCTGCACGTACCAACATAACATAAACATAAACTGTGTCTATATCAAGCCAGTGGCTGCAGTGTATATGTAATTAGGGGTGTCGCAATTCTCCAAATTCACAATTTGATTTTTAATTAAAACTTTTTTTTTTTTCAACAGATCACTGGTTTTATGTCCTGACTTTTTTTTTTTGTATATTCCTCAGATTGACTTTATCCTGGTGTCTCTATGCAGATTAGGGTTACCCTTAAAAAAAGGAGTGTACTTCAAGTTCAGTTCAATTATAATGCCATTATCAATATATCAGTGCCTAGTAGTATTTTTGTAAGTTTCCTACTTCAAAACTTCTCTGGAGTAAATTGGCCCTCTTTTTAGATTTTAAAGGTATACTTTAAGTATTCTTTACGTGTAAGATTAATAAACTGTGAGTACGCAACTAGTCAACATCCCAGTTCAAAACATAACCAACAAACACACAGTATGATTACAGTCTTCAGCATTGGAAGCATTCTGTATAAAGCAAGAATACTTCATATACTTAGGTATATGTCGAGCAAAGACTCAGTACAAATATAATGTATGAAAGGCCAATAAACTTAGACCTGTATACGTTTCAGTATAAACCAAGTATACTGAAGTATATCGTTGGAAAGTTTATCTCTGATAACTACATAAAATAGTCAACTGAAAACACTCTTTTACTTTTAAAAGATTTTACTAATAGCACACTGGACTGAACGTCTTATCATAGAAGGAGGCAAGTCCAAATAATATTCACCAAAATAAAGATTCCAAAGTTGACAAAAAATACCAGCCTTCAGTGATTCAACAACAAAAGGTAGAAATGCAGATTTTTAGAAAGTTGAGTGAACCCTCTTCACAAACAAATCAATAAAGGATCTCTGAAAAAGAAAATAAACCAACACCTCTGAAGCTGTCTGAGATTCTCCGGTACCAGTCAGCTGATTGTCTTCATCACACAGGAGAAGAGTCTGGTGGTGCTGCAGGTTAACGCTAAGCAATCTGCAGGCTAACACCAAGCTAGTTGTGACTTACACTTAGCTAGCTGCAGGCTAATGCTAAGCTAGCTGTGCCAGCTTTATGTGTTTTTTTTTCTTTGGATGTTAAGAGGCGGAGGGGGAGAGAAAATACATTCTGGGACAACCCCTGATCCTGCTTCTGATTTCGATGTTTCAAACAAAATTACAGTCAATTTTTGATTGGAATGGAAGTTGTGACACTCCTGGGTGTACTTCTCTAAACCACTTGGATTTATCTGACCACTTGATTTCTTATGCGGTGGACACCTGACTTTGGCACGTGACAGGAGATGCAGAATGACCTCGACAGAGAGACAGCCAGCTTGCAGGAGCTGGAGGCACAGAAACAAGATGCCCAGGAGCGCCTGGACGAGATGGACCAGCAGAAACATAAATTAGAGGATATGCTGAATGAAGTCCGGATGAAGTGCCAGGAAGAGTCTCAGATGGTGAGGAAGAGCTTGGGGACACAGGGGGAACTAAAAACATTAATTAAATGTGTTATTGTTAATGTTGTTAATTGTTAATTGCCATGACTGCAATGAGGCAACAAAGATGTCAACAAAAGGAGGAAAGTAAAGTGGGCTTTGAAATGAGCGCCTGCTTTTTACTTCAGTATATGGCTTCAAGAAATGACCAGCTAGTGCAGAATAGATTTTAAATTTTCTTCTGCCTCCAGATCTCAACCCTCCAGAGTCAGATCCACTCCCAGGAGTCAGACCTGCAGAGCCAGGAAGAGGAGCTGAGCCGGGCAAAGGCTGACCTGGGCCGACTGCAGCAGGAGGAGAACCAGCTGGAGCAGAGCCTGGCTGCTGGCAAGATCCAACTGGAGACAATCATCAAGTCTCTAAAGGCCACGCAGGATGAGATCAACCAGGTAAAAAAACAGGAAGATCAACACAATTATGAACAGGGGGAACCATTGCACTAATCTACAGTTTCTTACCACTGAAGACAGTGTGTGGCCACCTGCACCTTTAGAGGAACAAAAGCACGACATGAAGCTGTGTGTCTATTTATAATTTTCATTTAGCCTATGCTGCTGTGGTGTGTCATCTGTTTTCCACCTGCCACTCATCTCTCACACACATTTAACCACCAACTAATACATAGCCT